>OMNZ01076997.1:0-21610 GCA_900303255.1 Lesueurigobius sanzi
TCTAATCAGTTTCATTTACTTAAAAAAAAAAAAGATCTCTCCTCATTTTAAAGACTTACAGACTGTACATTTAAGACAAGACGCTGCAGGTGAATAGTGAACATATAGAGATGTTCTTTTGAAACTTGTTCTGTTAATTATTCTTATTTAAAAAAATTATAATCGAAATTTTATTGCCATTTGACCATTTTTAGGCAATAAATACCTTATTTTTGTATGAAAACAAAAAAAGGAAACTTGCAGTACTGTACATGTTTTCTCATATTTATGTCAGTTATATACAGCAAAAGTTTCAAATTGATATCACTCTTTTTCCCCCCCTCTTTGCCTGCAGCATCTCACCTTCATGACATGAGGAACCACGTGTCTGGACTTAAAGGTGAGCTGTTTGAGGAGGCAGTGAGTGTGATTTAAGTGCACTGTTTCCCGTCAGAGCGTTGTGTGGGCGAAAGAATTGACTCAGTTACAACCGTCACCTGCACCAACCAAACACTGCAGGCTTTTGTAAACACTGGCCCCAGTTCAACATGAGTCACAATAAAAGCGTCTGTGAGAAAGCTGCTCACGCTCCAGGAAACTGTCAATATGTGACATTGCAACATTCTAAAAAGCCTGTAGTTTACAATTGAGGTGGAGAGCAGCTGAAAATTCTGTGTTGGTAATGGTAGCTGTCCAAAGGCAGATTCCTAGTCTAGTTTATTCATTTCTCTGTAATTCCTGGGCCAATCCACATGACACAAAAACTGTCACAAAGGTCAACGTCTTCTCTGTCAGCACATATGAAGTATAAGGTCTAATTATTGTCTCATAAACATGTGCCTGATGTTGGCCAGCAGGAAGGACCTTCAGCCATAAGAATAATATGGCAGGTTTGTGAATCCAATCATGATGAAATAATGATGAGGGAAAACATAACCTCTTTGAAGTTAGCCCCCCATCATGTTTAACTTCTAACTAAGTGGTGTCATTCATCTGCGCTTTGTTTGTGCGCGCATCGTTTTTGTGTTATTGATCATTGAATGGTAACCGCCCCCATAGTGTCCGATTCACTCCATAAACGCCAATTTTGTGTGCACTTTTTGTACACAATCTTTTATGTGTCACAATTTTGTCAAAAAAAAAAAAAAAACTGTTTCTCTCCCTCAGAGTTGTATTGGCTCCTGCTCCCACTGAAATAGACTTCTAGAACATGAAGGCAACCAATAGTGACCCTGAAGCTTAATGCTGTCTTTAGCTAATAGACAAGGTTTGCTAGTTCCCTCTGAATTGCTAATGAGGATATATGTTCCATCCCAACTCTATAAACCATAACCTTAAAGGGGCACTATGTAACTTTGCTGCACACTTAAAGAACAACTAAACACCAAACCAACTTTTTTTTGCTGATAAACTGTGTACATGGGTGTGTAATAGTATTGGTGGTAGAAGTTTACGTCACCAGCTCTGCCACGCCTCACCATTCTCTGGTATCACTGTGCCCCCCCCCCCCCTCCCCCCCGTAGCCAGTTGGAGTTGGATTTGCGAACACGCCTCTTTCACGGCAGATTTCAAATTTTTGGTGTGGGTGGACTGGAGTAAGGCTCTGAGACGCCGTTTAGGCCCTCTTTAAAGGGGCACTATGTAACTTTGCTGCACACTTAAAAAGTTACTAAGTGCCCCTTTAAGGCTCTGCTCTAAATGTCCAGTCTACCCTGGGTTAGGGTCAGTACCTGAGAGTTACCAGCAGAGGGCATCCACACACCTCCATGAGACTATTTCTGGTGGAGCACGAGGAGGGCATTTCTGTGAAACGTGCTTCCCTCACGTTCCCAGTTTACACTTTCCAGTTTACAACATAAACACATGAACAGAGTCATAACAGAGACAGAGCCGCTTCACTGACACAAATAACACACTACAGCCGCTGGTTCATATGGGCCTGGTGCTGCGGGTCTATCAGGAAAAAACGAATTGTGTGATATCAATTTGCAGGTTTTTTTTGGCCATTTTATGAAATAAGGCATTTTATCCGGAAAAGTTGCTGAAATTGCCTATATTTTGGTGACACAATCTAAATGATGGATAGAGCAAGGTTTAAATGTATGGTTTTATTTTAATGACATACCGGTATTATAGTGAGTAAGATTTGTTCAGAGGGGATGTCCCACCGCATTTTATGACTTGTCCTACTTTCACTACCATTTGAGGTGCTCATCCTGTGACCCTGAAAGTTTACTCCTCCCTAAAGAAATTGGATGTTAGAAATGCGGTAGAAAAGTTAGGAATAAATTTGAACCACAACTAACCACATCACAGATTTTTATTTAATACGTTGAGTTCAGGTATTTCATTTTGAGCAGGTGTCAGTTAACCTGGCAAGAGCCAGATAGACATTGTGTAGCACTCGTAGTTGAGTTCTCCACAATATCAATCTGGGACCGCTCCAAACGAATCCATTCGGAGTTTCGCTCGTAGTTGTTTGTTAGATAGCGACTCTGAGCTTTATATCATAATGTCGTCGAGTGGTTTTTGCGTTTTTTTGTAGCACGAGTTTGCGGGTTGAAGGCACCTTAACTCACACTACCTTATTTTCGAAACAAATGTTTGTTTTGCTCTGCACCTGCTGCTTTCGTCGCTCCGTCCCACTGGTGGTCCTGGCTCAAACACTTTAGCGGCTCGGGGCAAGATGGATTCTCGTGTGTTTTTGAAATCACAAATACTGCGAGAATTCAGCTTGCAGGCAAGGTTAGGTGTCAATACAACTGCCAATACAAACAGTTTTGAAAATTGACAAATGTTTTCCCTGATCATTTGATAGTGAAACCTGCCATTATTCTTATGGCTGGAAGTTCTTTTAGCCAACCTAGGGTGACCAGATTTACCAAATTATAAACTGGGACACAAATTTGAAACCTTTAAAGCATTTTTTCCCATGCTGACTGTTAAAGGTCCTAGTCCTAGATAGTTGTATCCTCCTTCAGGAAATTGTAAAAGTAGATATTTGTGAAACCTTTTTTTCACTCAAGAATTAGCAGCCAAGTTTTTTGTTTTTGTTCGTGTTATTGCTACAAAATGTACAAACAATGAAAGTAAAAATAAAAAAATCAGGTATAGGACCTTTAACGTCTAATGTTAATGACATGCAACAATGAATGGAGATGTTTAATTGGTTTATACTTTGTACATGGCCCAAAGACATTGATTTTCAAGTAAAATGTTGCTTCGGGATCAAAATTGGCCAAAAACTGGGACACCTGGGACAGATCTGGTGTGAAACTAGGACAAAACCATGATTTTAGAGAAAGTCATTGGGACATGGGACAAAGGACTTAAAACTGGGACTGTCCCAGGTAAACTGGGACATCTGGTCACCCTAGGCCAACATCATGCACATGTTTTTTTTGCATATTGTCTCCACTTTTGAACACCTTTATGAGAAACTAATTAGACCTTATTTCATACAGTACGTGCTGAGAGAGAAGACACTGAACTTTGCAACTTTGTTTCATGTGGATTTGCCCAGGAATTACAGAGAAATTAGCAATAAACTAAGACTAGAAATCTGCATTTTGACAGTTACCATAGTTACCAGTACAGAATTTTCAGCTGCCCTCCACATCAATAATAAACTATGGGCTCTTTGGAATGTTGTGATGTTGAACACAACCTATTAACAAGTCAAAATTACTCCAATTTAGCTTAAATATTTTGAATTCAAGTCATTTTGAAGTTGCATTGTGGATGTTTTACACAAAAACAAAACCCAACTTGATATTAGTGTATATTTGACCTTTTAGTGACCCAGTGGCGCCTATCACAGCAGCCTTTATGATGCTCCAGGATCAAATGTTTTTAGGGTGACTGGTAGGTTTTCACTGGAGATGGTTCCATCAGCAGTGAACCTACCACTCACCCTAAAAACATTTGTATTTTTTTTAAACTTTTATTTAACCAGGTAAAAACTCATTGGGAAAAGACATCCCTTTTACGAGAAAACACAGTCAAAACGATGAGGAATTCAGTGTACAGATTGGTTGTAATCATAAACGGTGTGTGACTGTTTTCATTCCTCTCATGCCACACCTTCATGTAGGAGTTTCTTTCTCAATAACTCTGAGCCACCTGGACAAGAGGAGAAATGATTTGGCAAACTGGCATTCAAAATATGCATCATGTTGGATTAAGTTCTGGAACATGAAGTTCAGAAAGACCTTTAAAGAAGATAATATTTACTTTATAAGGCCATAGTAAAAAAAAAAAAAGACCTTAGTTCAATGGCAGAAGTGGACAGAGTAGACAAAAATATTTACTCAAGCCATTTGATCAAATATATTCAAACTTAATCAAAGGTATTCATATTTAATCAAGTAAAGGTGGAAAGGTATTTGGTGAAACGTCTGATTATGTTTAAGGTGTCAAAAGAATTTGACAAACAAAAACTGCCTGGCCAAAAAAAAAAAAAACAGTTGCCACAAAAAAATATCACACACACACGTTGGAGCCTTTAGTTTTGATTCCAAGCACAAAGCCATCTCCAGCACATCCCAACGATTCTCAGTGGGGTTAAGATCTGGACTCTCTGGTGGCCAAATCAGCTCATGCTCCTGAACCACTCTTTGACAATGAGAGCCCAATGAATCCTGGCTTTTCTTGGAATATGCTTGTGCCATTAGAGAAGAAGAAATCCTGGAATAAACTGGTCATTCGGGATGTTCACATAATCAGCTGATCTCATTCTTTGGGCACATAGTGTTGCTGAGCCTGAAACTGACCAACTGCAGCAGCCACACATCTATTTGAAGAGTTAAGGTGGACACTTTAGTTTTTGGCCAGGCAGTGTATTCATCAAGTACAAGCAAATAAAAGGAATACAAGGTAATGTGTAATAAAACTAGGATTGTTGCTTTAGAGGTTGTAATTTTTAAGTGTAAATTAATTTTGATTGAAAACTACTCCAAGAAGTCCTGTTACTTACGACAAAGAATTAGTCACATACTTCACGTTTAGTGCCAGTAACTGAGTACTTGAGAACTACTGTGAGAAGGTCCAACACTTTGTACAGATTTTGGTTTCAAATGGATTGGCCCAGTAATTACTAGCGTATACACAGGAACCAGTAAGTTAAATTTAATACCTTAAGACCCTGTTCAAAATAAGTTAAGACTTTGCACCACATAAAGCACACTTGAACTGCCCACATAACATTTATTCATATTTTCATATATATATTTTCCCTGATCATTATTTGATAGTGATTGTGAGATCAATAGTCTTATCTTACTATATTCACAAACCTGCCATATTATTTTTATGGCTGAAAGTCCTTTTACTGGCCAACATTTTTGAATATTGTCACCACTTTGGACACACGTTGACCTCCAAAATTAAGACTTCAGAAATCATAATGAAGACTTTTAAGGGTAAATTTGGTTAATTTGAAATAAGACTATGCAAGTCTTTACGACTCTGTAGACATCCTGTGCAGAAATATATTACCATCAACCAGCTCACTCTTACATGTTGAGATGTATGCAATTTAAATAAAATGCATTATTATTATTTAGTGGCAGATTTCACCACAGAATAGTGAGCTGAAAACATGAAAAATAGTGCGAGGACAGCGTTGTAGTAAAAACAAAATGGCGTTTATTAAGACGACAAACCCTGAATACTCAGGAACTTTATAAATACTCCGTTACGAAGTGGCTTCTGTTTTAACACAAACCAGATACAAAAAAGAAAAATCCACGGAGGAATTCTCAAACAAAGCACCACAAAATAGTAGTGTGCCAAAATCCAGAGGCTACAGCTTGGACAAAATTAAATTTAACAAAAAAACTAGACTATTTTAGTCCCCAAAGTTAGAGTAGAGCTGCCAAAGACGAACAGTCCAGAGTTTTGATCATTGCAGAGAGAAAAAGGACTAAAATGAAAGTTAGAAAAAGAATTTACAGGAAATGCAGGCAGTAAAAACGGTTACCAAACGTATACAGATGGGGTTGTTCTCTGTCCATTCAATCTCACAGTTTGACATGTAAACAACTCCCAACCCCCACCAACAGCCTTTGTAATCACGTTACACCAGGGACGCGGTGGCAACTTACTCACTTATTCAGTTTAACAACACATTTTTAAACCATGATGAAATAAATGCAATTGACAAACGATTAACCTGTTTTATCTTAAAATATAACAGGTACATAGTCTTAAAATAAAATGTTCTTATTTTAAGACTTCTTATTGGCATGTTCTTGAATGAAATGTTTTAACATGACTTACATTTACATAGTATTTTAGTAATGTTAACAGCCCTCTGCCACACCCTGGGTTTTTACATTCCCTCTAATGGTTTCTATTCCCCAAAACAAATGGGTTTATTGTGCACTTAAATCAAGTTTATAGCAAGAACATCCGAGTAGAACCCCAAATGAGCGATATGTTATGAAAAAAAATACTGCTTTTCGCAAGTATTTCTAACTAAAGTAGAGCTTGTAAGCCGCACTGCATCCCGGAAGTAGTGACATTCAAACCCAAACAAATTGTTAGCAGTATTGCAAGCTAGTCTGGTAACCGCTAAATGTCAACAAACGATAATAATAAAAATATCACATTTTAGTGGATTCATTTTGGCTCATTAAATTAAAATCCCAACTAAACTAAAGATACTAGTAATGGCTAAACGGAAAGGGCAACCAAGCTGATTTTTGAAGTCACGTTGCATCAGAAAGACACGCTACGAGTCTCCATCTTGGCATGTTTACATACTGCAGCAGGAAATAATATAACTGATATTGATTTGTCACGGTTAAAACAAAAACAAAGTACAGCTTTGGCTCAGTAATAACGTGATGAAAAGGCTTTTGGAGCTGTATCCTTGAACTGTTGGCACTAAAGACTTTTTTTTCTCCTTTTTTTTGTTTTGAAGTATTAGCTACATCCTTTTGTTTTGGCTGACTCTGGCTGCTGTGTAAATTTAACCCCGTGTTTTCCAAATGTTAGGGCTATCTTCACTGAGAGCATATCACATTTATACACGAGTGCATTTTAGATTGCCTTGTGTGTTAGGAGTGTCGCTAGTTCGGCTTTTTAAAAACACCTCATTATGTAGCTAGCTTTCCAGCAGATTGGCAATAAAACTCACTGCAGTGTCATTTAGAGCCACGTTTCGCCCTGAAGCTTGGCTGGAAGGCTCCTCTCCCTTTTCTTGGAACATGTCACGTGGTAAACGTGCCAAGAAGCAGATTTCCTCTTCGCTGTGTGGAGAGACTGAAATGAGGGCGCTGCTTTAGTGATTTTAGCAAATATTTTGCATAGCTTGATATAGCATTTCATATTAAGTAAATAATTCGCCATTAGGCTTTCAAATGTGACAAATGGGTCTGAAAAGGAGATCGATACAACACCGGCGTGGTGGGAAGTTGAATGATCAATGCAGGATCATATAACGACACATAATAAGGAAAATCACAAAATTAGACAAAAGTACCTACAAGTCATTTATGAAATTAAACCCTAAACCGTCCGTGAGAAAGTCCTGGAGCGAGCGGGCAGAGCAGACCTCCATGTCCGAGGCAATGCGTCCATCACGGGCGTCAACACGACACGTTGTCCGCGCGATCCTTCACCACGCAGTCTGCCCCTGTGAACTGCAGCCTCCGCACCGCCTCCTTTATCAAATTCCCCGACAAAATCAAGTCCTGCAGCAGCCTGTGCGGGTCGTCGTCCTCAACTGCCAGCCTCTTCTTGCTCCACGGACGGATTTGGTCCCACTCTTGGTCGCTGGAGCCTGGGATGTTGTAGGGGCTCGCCCTGCTGCTCCCCCGGTGATGTCCTCTGCTTCGGAGCCTCAAGCAGCAGCTGTGTCCCTTCTGGATCATTGCGCCAGGGTTTCCCCCGATCACCCCGGGTTGTTTACCGCCTCCTCCGGCCGTGCTACCCGCTGTAATCCCGTGTAGACACGACATGGACACGGTGGTTTGATGGTGCCCGCTGCCATTGTTGTGGAGCTGCAGCGCTTCGCCGATCTTAGTTACCAGCGCATCCACTTCTTTGGAGTCGACCGTGACCGACTGTTCCAGAAATATGTAGTTTTCCTTTCGACAGGGCATGTTGAAAAGCAGTATGTCCGCGTTTTGGAGCGTGGATAGTGGCCTTCTGCCAGATGAATGAACCGCTGGGTCTCTCCACAGTCGAGCAGCGAAAAGCCGAGGCGTTTTGTAAACAAAGGCTGACGTACGGCGGAGCGTTCCATTTATAGCACACCCGGGGGACGCTTTCAAATCAAAATAAACCATAGTTATCACAGACACGCAACATTACAAACATGCCACCCAGCCCTCACCACATTATCTACATTATAACCACGATTGCTTAAACTTTAAGCATAGGTTCGCTTCAGTTTTCTCGCTCAGTTTTCGCGCCTCGTACCGGCCACCCCTCCGCAGTTGGTCGGCTCCTGAGAAATTGGACATTACATAACTCAACTGTCTGTTGAGGCAAAACAAACAAAGCGCATATTTCTAGTACGACAAAATGGCGACACCACGTTGTGCACAAATGAGCCGAGCCCGGGTTTACAGCAATAATAAAAACAATACTGGCTTTCGTTTATGCAGAATAATGCTACTGTACAGATAGGCGCCAGGTTTGATCAAGTCATTTGACATAAGAACACATGCACTATTGCTCTATATTTAGCCTTTAAAAAAATCTATATGACTAGTCACATAATTTGAACATTATTTACTCTAAAATCCAGGATATTATCAGGGTTTGAGTAGCTTTAAAATTAAGTTAGTGTAAATTATGCTGTATATTACTGACATAATTATGTTTGTCATTTTATGTTTTAATAATTTAATTGGGGTTCAAAACTCAACAAATCAGGCTTGAAATTACAGATTGAAAAATGCACAATAAAAAATCGCCACAATGTGAGAAAATGGTCATTGATGGTCATTGATGTAACGATTTACCATATAGTTCTATGGAGAAATGTTGAATCAGTGCAATAAATACACTTCTTATTTGCAGAATTATCAGTCAGTATAGTGACTTGTTGATAATAAACAAGTGGGTTTATAGTATAAACCCACTTCGTGCTCCAGGCCTTCAGTAGCTGATGACGATCTTTGGAGTAAGATCGAAACGTCCTACATTTCAACTACAGAGTACAGATGAAGACTGAAGAATTTTTGCCTACTATAGTGAGTTTTGTTTAGTTTTTTGCTAAATAGCCTATTATGGTTTATTTGATGCAGTAGTCTTAATGCACTGAAAGATGATGTTGCATAATAAAATATAAATCAACCGAGGAATAACTGAAGTAAATCACCAATGTCTTAAATCCAATTGACCTTTTGCAGCATGTGGTGCAAGTGAAGACCAAAATAAACCTTTTTTTTTCTGTGATGGTACTAAAGTGAGTAGTAGCCCTTTGCAAAAACGTGTGTTGTAAGATCCTCATGTATTACTTCCATACATGCCCCTGGAAACTAGGGTTATGTAACTTGAGGGTTAGTGGTTAGCTCATATGACCACGGGTTCAGAATGCAACAAAGGCAACGTAAAACTGTCACTGAAACCTGCTTACACCATGTTTATACTTTATTCATGCCACCTCTTTTGTAATGTGGACGGTAGGATTATATTCAATAGGTTTGCGTTCAAGTGACATCGCAACATTCTAAGGAGCCTATAGTTTAAAATTGAGGTGGAGGGCTGCTGAAAATTCTGTGCTGGTAACTAGTTTATGGCTAATTTCTCTGTAATTTCAGGGCCAATCCACATGGAACAAAAGCTGTCACAAAGTTTAATATCTTCTCTGTCAACACATATGAACTAAGGTCTCATTATTTTCTCATAAAGGTTTCCAAAAGTGGTGACAATGTTCAAAAACATGTGCATGATGTTGGACAGGAAGGACTTTCAACCATAAGAATAATATGGCAGGTTTGTGATTCCAATCACTATCAAACAATGATCAATTACAACATTTGTCAATTTTGTTTTTGTACATTTATTAAAAAAAAAAAAAAATAGAGTTGTATTGGCACCTGGCCCAACTGAAATAGAATGATATAACGGAAACACAACCTATTTAAGGCATTTGAACACATGGATAAACAAAAAAGGATGAAATAACTAAAAATATGTTAAATTCTTTACAATTGTCACCCTTTATTTTTTGCCATTTTCTCAATGTGCTTCATAAGGTAGTGAAGTCTGTGAAGTGAAAAGCATTTCTGGTGACTACACCATGAAGCTCATTGAGAAAATGTCAAAAGTGCCAAGCAGTAAACGAAGAATCAGAATCTTTTTTCACCTTTTTTGTGTTTAAAACATAATTCCATACGTGTACATTCATAAATTAATACTTTCATCTACAATCTACAAATATAAGAAAAATCGACATAAAAAAGTGTCTCCTAACATTTGACCGGTACTGTACAGTCTACTGTACTTCCTATACAACACCACATTTATTGACTGAAAATGGACACTCTCATATAAAACAATAAAGCTCCAAATGCATTCCGTTAGTCATTGCACTTAGACGATAATAGTTAATTATTGATGTGCATAATGATATGAGCAACCAAGTCTTATCTCAACATGACAATGCTGCAATGGTTTTACTTTGTGCTCATCTCCATACTGTATGTGCACATGAGCTAACGCTAACTCTATGGTTCTAATGGCTCTGCATGTACAGTTGTTTGAATGGAGCTAAAGCCAATGCTATTATAAGGATTAACCTAGTTTCCAAACAGCTGAGGTGGCTATGGACGCGCACAACACAAACCAACCCACTCCTGTCCATTGTGTCCTTGAGCAAGACACTTCACCACCCACCTATGTGTGAATGAAGTGTGTGAGCTGATGGCACAGGAACTAAATTAGGGCTACACAATATGTTGCCAAATTGCTGTAGCTCTTGTTTTCACACTGTTTAGTCCTGCTTTAGTCCTGCTTTAGTCCTGCTTTAGTCCTGGCTGAGCCCTGCTTTAGCCCTGGTTAAGTCCTGGTTTAGTTCTTTATTTTTACTGGCAGTGGAATGAAATTGTTGTTTATAAAAACATTTGTCAAAATTATGAAAGGCAAGTTAGCATTATTGTGACAGTGACTCTGATAACTTCACAAACAATGAAAGTAAACAAAGTGAATAAAATAAAAATGTAAATATATGCATCAGTTGTATAGCTGATCAAAGCCTTCTGTGTGCAAGGAGGAGAGGGAGGCAGAGGAACAGTGTGTCCAGGCCACTTCTCAGAAGCCTCTGAAATGAACTCGATGCTCCTCCGCCTCACAACCATATAAGGAGCTACTATCAGTCCGGGTCACATGGTACGTCTGCAGCCAATCAGAGCGAGGTGCCGGGGTTCCTGTTTGTGTCTCAATGGAATCCACTCAGACACGAGGCATGCACTTCCTGAAACAAGGACAACAAGAAGAAGAGGAGGGTGTGAGGCAGGGAGCCTAACCAGGCTAAACCAGGTTTAAACCTGGGCTAAGACAGGACTAACAAGGACTAAACCAGGACTAGGGCTAAACCAGCACTAAAGAGGACTAAAGCAAGGCTAAACTAGGACAAAAGGCAAAATCACGGCAAAATCAAACTAAACTGGGCTAAAACAGGAATAAACAGGGTTAAACCAGGACAGAAGACTAAAGCAGGGCTAAACCATGACTAAAAGGACTAAATCAGGGCTAAACAGGGACTAAACCAAGACAGAATGTGGTCTGAACCAGGGCTAAACCTGGCCTGGTTTTGGGGTGTTCTTCATGATAGAGACGTGCCTCAGCAGCTGCAGACTGAACATATTTAACATGTTACATAACTGTGCTTTACAACTCCCATACTGCCCTGTACAGAACTGTGGACCCACTACTCCTGTCCAGGTCCAAGTTTACTCCTCCTTTAGTCCAAGTTTAGTCCTGCTTTACTTCTGGTTAGATAGCATTTGGCCAATATTTAGCTGGTGAACTTGAGATAGTGATACCGTTACTATAGCGGTAGAATAATGGTGCTAAGAAGACTATGAAACAATAGTCCTTTAAAGACTATAGCTATTCATATTCATTCTATGTTTCAACTAAGATGCTTAGATTACCAGCAATGCAGCAAATCAAAAACAATTACTGTGTCTCAAATTCTACTGTTTTATCAATGAAAGCCGTGTTCCTGTTTTTATATGACTAGCCGGGGCCTTTCTGTGTGGAGTTTGCATGTTCTCCCCGTGTCTGTGTAGGTTTCTTCCGGGTGCTCCGGTCTCCCCTACCACTAAAAACATGTACAGTAGATCAGGATGAATGAGAGTGTGTTTGTGAGTACGAGTGTGGGACAACGGATGGAAATTAGCCCAAGGTTACAATCCGGAGTGGTGTGTTTACATGCATGGTTCTCATGTGTGTTCATTAACATGCACTGTCCCAACCAAATAAACAATAAACCTAGCTATTAGCATTAGCCTCACCGGACAATCACAAGATGGCTGCCACGTCAATGAATGTTCTGTCCTTTCTAGAGTTTTATTAAAGCGCTTTGGCACAGGCACACCATATTTTGTTCACACTATTTATGTATTTTTTTCTACCACAATCGGTTTAATAAATCACCTTGGTCTTTTCAGGCTTTTTCAGGTTTTTCAGACTGACTGGGTACAAATCCTTCAATCACTTTTATTGTTTTTTATTGCCCCACAGAAACTAAGTTCACATTCACATGGACATATTCTGTAAAACATTCTTTTGGGTCCCTCAGCGTTGTTATTTTATTGGAGCCATCCCTCAGTGTTGCTGGTTTAAACACGTTAGGAGCAGCGGACCAGAATCATTGTGTGTTGGTGTAATGACTGACAGGTTGTACAGCACAGAGTTATGTAATGTTATGTGAGTCTGAGGACATCGACTCTGACTAAATATACTCAGAATAAACCTCCACGTGGAACCACAGGAGGAAACCAAATTGTGAAGGCAGTAGGTGAATGTTGCACCCCCAAAATGAACGACCACACTCACGTTCATCGTCGCACCATGTACCATGTTATTACACAGTCACAGTTCTACCATGAAAACAAATGTGTTACTAACTTATTATTATGTAGATGTATGAGTAAGCAAATGTTTTATCCTTTACTACTAATTATGTATTTAATGCATCCATCTTCTCCCGCTCATGTTGCCAGGTCATGGGGGCAGCAGTAAGTTGCCCAGATCGCACTGCACCAGTCCCTTATGGCTTATCCTGCAGGTGGTGTATCACACTGCACCAGTCCTTCATAGCTTCTGCTGCATGTGGTGAATCATACTGCACCAGTCCCTTATGTCTCCTCCTGCATGTGGTGGATCACACTGCACTAGACCCTTATGTCTCCTCCTGCATGTGGTGGATCACACTGCACTAGACCCTTATGGCTCCTCCTGCAGGTGGTGGATCCTTGATGGTCTGTCATCACAAGGGACTTCTGAACCGCTCATGGTCTGACCCACCTAGGACCTGGTTGCCATGAAAGACCCTACCAGGAGCATAAAGCCACAACATAGATCCTATAGGTCCATTTGGCTGCTCAAACCATGTTTTTTTTTTTTTTAATTCTGTGACATTGCTACAGTATTATTTGTCGAGACACTGCAGGTAATTAGGGAAAAATATAAATCGAGTGATATGAATTTGAAACTTTTTCAGTGTATTACACAGATACAAATGTATTGTTTGTCATTTTATGTTTTCATATAAAAACAAGATATTTTATGTGTAGAAATAATAGAATAAATAATAGAAAAAAATATTTTCAGCAACACAATCTAAATAATGGATCAAGCCAGGTGGTTTTATTCTGTTGATATATTAGTAACAAAGATTTGCTCAGAGAGCATTTTTGATATTTTGTTTTTGAATAAACTATTCTAATAGTGAATAAATCTGTAAAAAATCACCTTGTGCTTTGGGGTTCAAAATTAAATAAATCAGGCTAGGAATTAAATATTGAAAACTCCCCTGAACAAACCTTTAAAATATTGTTACAAAGTTTGGAGTCTGAAGCTACTAAAGTGGAGAAAATGCATTTTGAGAAAAAAGTCATTGAAGGTACAATTTCCCACATAGTTCTATGGAGAAACATCAGAGCAATAATTACACTCCTTATTGTAACAATTAGATCATTTATTTGTTTCCAGGTGAAAGTTTATATGTTAAGAGAGTAAACTGGGCCAAGATCTGAACATTGAAAAAACATGTTTTGCCTGCAGCGTCTCCACTTAAATGATGTTTACTAAAGAGGGAGGATTATAAGATAAGGCTTTTCCTGAAAAAACAAAACAAAAACCACATCTGCTCCAGTAAACAGTGACATAATCCTCATAACGACCCATTTGATCCATGCTTCATTCTCAGAAGTTAAAGGCCCTTTTTGTTGCAGTAGTAGGAATAAATAAGTATATTATAAACGTAGACATTTAGGAAAAAAAACTTTGTGTGTTGATTCTAATTCTAAAGACTTTTTTTAGATGGTGAACTCATGTCTAGTTGTTTACATTCTTGTGACAATATGGCTCCTTGAAAATTGTGAAACGTTATCATAAAGATCGATACAAACATACTGTATGTTGATTTACCTTTGAAAATCTGCAATACAAGACTGTGTTCCCTTGTTTCTTTTTGAGAAAGTTTGGGCAGTACTTTTTGTAGATTTTGAGTAAGTCGTTATTATATCATATTTTTGAATATCGTCACCACTTTTGGACACCTTTATGAGAAAATAACGAGACCTTGCTTCATATGTGATGACAGAGACGACATTGAGCGTTGTGATAGTTTTTTTGTTTCATGGAATTACAGAGAAATTGACAATAGACTAGAAATCTGCATTTTGATTAAGATAGTTACCAGCACAGAATTTCCAGCTGCCCTTCACCTCAATTTTAAACTAGGCTCTTTAGAATGTTGTGATGTAACGTGAACACAACCTATTGTGAGAGCTAGAAAGGAGTGGTGGCAGCTAAAGGTTTAAGGCGAGACACAGCAAATGAATAGGGAAAAAGATTAAATTGAGTGATATCAATTTGAAACTTTTGTTCGTGTATTTGTGTGTGTATTTTCAGCAATGGAATCTAAATAATGAATACATTTAGTTGATACATTAGTTACAATGCTATGTTTTGACAGGCTTTGGGGTATCTTGTTTAGTTTTTGAATAAACTAGTTATTAGTGAATAAATCTGTCAAATTTTAAATTTTGTCTTGTTTTCTGGGTTCAAAACTCAATGAATCAGCCAGGAATTAAATATGGCAAAATCCTCCTGAACAAACCTTCATAATATTGTTAAGGGAAGACCGGAAAGTTTGGAGTCTGAGGAAATGGTTATTGAAGTTACAACTTCCCATATAGTTCGATGGAGAAACATTGATGCAATAACTACACTTATTGCAAAGGTCATTTATTTTTTCCAGGTGAAAGTTTATATGTTAAGAGTAAACTAGCCCAAACCCTGAACATTGAACATAATTAGTTGCCTGCAGTGTCTTAAAAGCAGGTGATGTTGTTTTAAGGATACGATCCAGAGACATGAGAATCAAACCCAAGACTTTCTCATGAAATGATAAAGTGGTAGATTAAGGCCTTTTGGACTTTCACACGTGTTGTTTACCCTGCTGCTCCTGGCTGTGCTCTCATGGTCACTGCTCCTATTTGCTGTGGCTGGACATTTAGCATTAGCACGTGTGTCTGTGTGTGGAGTAAAGGCTATTTTTACCCTGAGTTTGGACTGTCAGGCTCAGGACTATGTTTACTGGGGTCGACTGGTTCTGACAGGACTCACTGCACTGTCAGCACAGGAGGGCAGAGTGCTGGGACTTTCAAATACTCAAGTATAAGTAAAAAGTAGTGCGCAGACAGTTAGAGTTAAAGTAAACATCAATGGGTCAAACAAATGGGCCAAAGTGGTTTCAGACAAATGGGGCCAAAGTGGTTTCAGACAATTAATATGCATCCATACACATGCACACACAAAAGGGAAATTAAATGACTTAAAGTCAGAGTGGAGAACAGTACAAATTGTACCGTTGTATGGTGCGATGTCACAAGATGTCGTAGCAACATACAAATTAAACTGTGGTAAAACCATTTCGTAAGTTGAGGAAAAAGTAGAGAAACTACTGGTCAAATAGTACTCCAACAGGGCAGTTGACAGACTTGGTGGGGCCCGGGGCAAGAAGGTTTCTCATGGGCCCCTCACAACCCAACCCTTATGGTGGCACCTGTTTGCTACAGCATTTTTAAAGTAAATAATTGTATTATTGGGGCCCTTTCCCACAATTTGACACCACTGTTCTCTCATCATTCTCTTCCTTTGGTCCTGGTTAAAGAACACTCCTTCACTTGTGTTTAGTGGGGCAGTGTGCATTCAAGGAAAACTTTAAGATGGACAAAAATAAACCATCCATTATTGAGATGATTTTACGCATTAAGACACATGTCAAAGCAAGTAATGATATTAATAAAAAAAAATAAAAAAAAGAATCATGCAGAACAGGAGAAAATATAATGTGGGCTCTTTGCTGGGCCCCCCTGGTCCTGAGGCCCGGGGACAACATACCCCTTTGCCCCCCTTGTCGACAGGCCTGTACTCCAATAACAGAAAAAGTTGCTCAATTAAAATATGACTTGTGAATTGTTTGTTGCAGAAAATACCAAAGTATTAAAAGTAGAAAGAACAAATTAGTTTGTTTAAAAGTATTCTTAAAGTGTTTAGAGGGTTCAAAAACAATGGCCAGTTTAGCCGTGTTTTGGAGCGACTTTCTTCCATATTAAGAATATGGTGAAAATGAAAGTTGAAATCGTGTCAGTGACAGGAAGATGTTCAGCCAAACACACAAACACTTCCTGTTAGGCTTCAGCTCATATGCTACGGCCACCCTAGACCTGTTTCAGTCCTGGACCTGTTTCAGTCCTGGATCTGCTTTCAGTCCTGGACCTGCCCTTTATAGAAATGTAAAGGAGTAATAGTAATCAGTTCTCCATAAAAATACTACCAGGTACAACTCCTTAAAAGTATTCTTAAGTCACTGAAGTCCAGCTGTTTCCTGGAAGTTTCAGTCTGGATCATGGACACTGCTGAAGCCAGTGACGAGACACGTGCTGTTTGTTGACATCAGATGTATTTATAACACACAGGGGTGAACCCAGTGATCTGTGAAACTGGCTCTAACCTCAGCCAAATGGAGCACAGCCAGGTCTGAAGCTGGTCCAGGACTGAAGCAGCACCAGGACTTATTTCCCACAATGCACTGCCGGCGTACGAGGTAAAAAGCCGGCACCAGCAGGTAACTGGACTCAACACAAATGAATAAACTAAGACTAGAAATCTGCATTTTGACAGTTGCCATAGTTACCAGCACAGAATTTTCAGCTGCCTTCCACCTCAATTTTAATTTAAAATGATGTGCACATACATTCCATAAAAGACTTTATAAGACTTTTAAGACCGGTATTTCTTTGAGTGGAACAATACTTTTGGGTCAGGATTGAGAACCTCTGCAGTAGGTCATCGGCCAAAGAAAGGATCAATGTAAGTCTTTTAGCGGCATCTAGTGGCAGCTCTGCAGACCAGCATAGAGAGGCAGAACATAAACCACTCTGTTACAGTAGCACATGGCGGACATGCTCAATGAACTCTGATGCACCAACTACAAGGCCATGAAGTCAAGGAGAGACACCGCAGGCAGTTTTCAGGTTTTGGGCCAGTCTTAACGTGTACTTACACCTGGAAACAAATACATAATAGGATTATAACTGCATTGGTTCAATGTTTCTCCATAGAACTATATGGGAAACTGTAAATTGAATGACCACTTTTTCAAAATGCATTTTTCTCACATTACAGAGCACAGTCTTGCACTTAACAATATTTTATTAATTCACAGCCTCATTTAAGCTATTGTGTTTTAAAGCCTAAAAAACAAGGCGGAATTTGATTTTCTTTTTTTAATTTTATTTTTCACGGAATTGTTGACTAATATGGTATGGTATGGTATGATGTGTATTTATTTGTACAGGGACAGTCTACAATTTAATATTAACACAAGGAAAGATGCATTGTACCAGGTTATAGCAAAAATGCAAATTTCCACCTGTAGCCCCTGGGCAGGCTGATGTTATAGTTTACTAGACTGATTCTAAGTGCAGATGGATACATGACCGTGTCTAAAGTTACAATTTAAACAGCATTATTTACATAATTTACTTACATTTAATTTAGTATAAATTGAAACACAATACACTACTAAAATATATTACCCACTAATAAGATATCCAAAATACCCTCTGAAAAAATCATTGTAACTAATATATCAACAAAATAAAAGTATACATTTAAACCTCGCTCTATCGATTATTTATAGATTTAATCTCCAAAAATATCAGCAATTTTGGCCATTTTTATGCATGAAATACATTATTTTTCATATTAAAACATAAAATGACATTAAAGTTGCCAGTTTTTCCTTATGTCAGTAATATACAGAAGAAGAAAAAACTCCTCCTCGAACATAAACATTATTGTGGTAGAGGGGTTTGAGCACCCGCATGAACCTGGAGCTACTGTATGTTGTCTGGGGCATTATGCTCCTGGGTCTCCCATGGCAAACAGGTCTTAGGTGACGGGTCTGACCAAGAGCGGCTCTGAAGCCCCTTGTGACCATCAAGGCCAGTTACATCGCCCAGAGGTGAATGAGTGTCATCATGGGGAGCCATAAGGGACAAGTGCAGTGTGATCCAGGCAGCTGTTTCCAAGTGATCCTAAATGCACCAATTAACACTTCGAAATCTAAGGCTTTATTCTATTTCATTTTATTTTTTACATTATTTAATAAGTAACTACTAAGTGACTTACTAAGTGAGACATTTTTGAATAATGGATTTATTTCTCCATATGAACTGAAAATTTACTGAATTTGCTTTCTTTATATTATGGTTTAAAGTAAAGAGAGAATGATAAATGAACTTTGATACATACACCCTCTGTCCATAACTGGATGGTGAAGGAACCTGAGCACTAGAGGGCAGTAGTGAGCTCAGAACGGATTAGAAGACAGCGCTGTGTTGTGCTGCTGTGTTAGCATCATAGCATTAGCTCTGGACACAAGCGGGACACTCTTTTACCCAGAGCTTCGTCTTAAAGCGGACACTGTGCAGTGAAGCATGGCAGGAGTGGAGCTGAAGGAGGAGCAGGAGCTGTGGGAGCCCGCGGAGGTGGACAACAGGTGAGTTTAGAGCCAACAGAGGACTGTCCATAACCACACAATGCCTCTGTGCTATCATCAGGGACTTTATCACAGACTCCAAACAAACTGGGACCAGCGCCGTCTGAACCGCTGACAAACACGACGAACGTCCTGATTTCATCTTGGATGCTTCTCATTTGCCAGGTCTCTTACCTTGTCTTTGAAGGAAGTGCCATCAAAGTCACTTCCTTCCGATCCAAGGCAAGTGTCCTGCCCACGGAGGTCCTGTCACTTAAGAGGGTATGGAAGTGACATCACAAAGTACAATAAAGCAAGATGTTGCATTCAGGGGAGGGGAGTAGTTTCAAATTGTCTCAAATTGGAATAAAATCAAAAGTAGTTATGACTGAAATTTACAGATGTTATTGTTGAATAATAAAAACTTAATTTAAAGATGTTGAATTTGATTGAATAAAAAAATATATAAAAGCAAAGTTTACAAAACATATTATATCTGTGAGGTTTTTTGTCCTTGAACAAATTGAAGATGAAATACTGTATGTTTTGGTTCGGAAATGTGAATTCCAGAGCTTTTGCGAGTTGCACAAGCCCCTTCCTCATATTAGCTTAGGGATGTTCATTGTGTGTACTGATTAAACAGTCTTGTGAGTTTCTTTTATTCAGACTAGGATTAGAAATGTTGTTTCTTTACCATGACATGTTTCAGCTCACCGGTGAGGGGCTCACAGTTAGTAGCTGAATCATGTCGAGGTAAAGAAACAACATTTCTAATCCTAGTGTCTGAATAAAAGAAACTCACAGGACAGAAAGCCCCTTTCTTCTTTTTAACAACTGTGATGGGTGATTTTGGCACACACTTTCTGTTCCGCTGTCTGGTCCACTCACATTCACAAATCAAATGATTAGAATCAGAGTTCATTGAATTAAATCCGACCGATACCCATGTTTTCAGCTGAACCAGGATCCTCTTTGG
The DNA here is from genome assembly GCA_900303255.1 of Lesueurigobius sanzi. Taxonomy (NCBI): domain Eukaryota; kingdom Metazoa; phylum Chordata; class Actinopteri; order Gobiiformes; family Gobiidae; genus Lesueurigobius; species Lesueurigobius sanzi. The sequence continues at coordinate 20,196 of OMNZ01076997.1, forward strand.
CTCGGATCAGTTCGTTAGCACATTTTCACACCAGCTCAATCGAACTACCCAAGCAAACAGGCCAGGAATCCAATCAAGAAGCGACTGTGAATGCACCCTATAGCCCTATTCACAAGGGGTTAGAATCACCTGGGGATGTCAATAAAATAGAAATGGTGGTGGACGTCGGCGATGTCAGTAATTTACTCAAGTAAAAATGAAGACTGAATGATGACTACAATCCTTTTATTCATTTGCATTGCTCACGCCAGTTCTACTTTAGGCTTGGTTTGTTTGTGTTAGCAAGAATACTTAAATACATAATTATACTGTTAAAAACACATTTTGAATCAGTGTGGCCTTCATTAGACTTCATACGCAGATTAAAAAGTTTCCAAACACTGATTTGTCGATTCACACAGGACTAGAATCACCTGAGAGTCCCGGAGTTTGCAAAATTACCCTAAAGGTAAAAATCATTCGCAAATAGGGTTTTAGTCAAAAGGAGCAAAACCTGTTATAAGCTCTTTAAACTGTAAAGGTTTAGTATGAAGAACTTTGCCATTACAGATTATTGAATTTGCATTTTTTTTTATTGTTCTCCACTACAGCTTCTCATCAATATAAGTCAAAGACAATATTATATTATGGGCATTGCCGTTAAGCCTTTTTTTTTCTTTTCAGAAGGATCAAAGAGGACCCAGACTGCAGAGGTAAGAAAATCCCAGTCCAGGTGAATGCATACGTATACAGTGGGGAAAAAAAAATATTTAGTCAGCAACAATTGTGCAAGTTCTCCTACTTAAAAAGATGAGAGAGGCCTGTAATTTTCATCATAGGTAGACATCAACTATGAGAGACAAAATGAGAAAAAAAAAATCCAGAAAATCACATTGTCTGATTTTTTAAAGAATTTATTTGCAAATATGGTGGAAAATTAGTATTTGGTCATCTACAAACAAGCAAGATTTCTGGCTCTCACAGAGCTGTAACTTCTTTAAGAGGCTCCTATGTCCTCCACTCGTTACCTGTATTAATGGCACCTGTTTGAACTTGTTATCAGTATAAAAACACCTGTCCACAACCTCAAACAGTCACACTCAAAACTCCACTATGGCCAAGACCAAAGAGCTGTCAAAGGACACCAGAAACAAAATTTTAGACCTGCACCAGGCTGGGAAGACTGAATCCAATAGATAAGCAGCTTGGTGTGAAGAAATTAACTGTGGGAGCAAATATTAGCAAATGGAAGACATACAAGACCACTGATAATCTTCCTCGATCTGGGGCTGCACGCAAGATCTCACCCCGTGGGGTCAAAATGACCACAAGAACGGCGAGTAAAAATCCCAGAGCCACACGGGGGAACCTAGTGAATGACCTGCAGACAGCTGGGACCAAAGTACCAAAGGCTACCATCAGTAACACACTACGCC
>OMNZ01077001.1:0-16158 GCA_900303255.1 Lesueurigobius sanzi
CAGGGTTTCCGCGGGGCGTTAAAAAGCATTAAAAGTCATTAAATGAATTGTGTGAAAAATAAGGCCTTAAATGTCATTAAAAAGCATTAAATAGAATTCAAACTTGCATTAAATCAAAGGTTTTTGGAAAATAATGACATTGCTCACATAATTTTCCAGCAGACGTTTGTCAAAAATACAAAAATGAGGGTCTAACCTGGAGTTTTGGCAGAAATCATACTGTATTTCTGGTCAAAAGTTGTCTGTTTTATCCAATTTTTTGTTGAGTATGGAAATTAATATTGAATTTGTACTCATTTATGGCATTAAAATGGCATTAAAAAGCATTAAATTTGACTTGCCGCTATCTGCATAAACCCTGAGAAACATTACACTTCAAAAACTAGTTAAGTTAAGGTTACTCAAATGATTCTTTGTACCTTATTCTATTTTATGCATGCCATATAGTTTTATAATTGTTATATAATCTTTTTATTTACCATGGTTTATTATTTATCATTAGCAAAGTACGAGTACACCAGAGCAAATTCCTAGTCTGAAACCTTTCATTGACAATGGCAATAAAATCTATTCTGAAAGTACATTTGGTCTTAATTTGAGTCTTTTAATATGAATTCTGGCTTAGCAAATAAAAGGCTGACTGTGGAGTATTTTTGCACTTAAAAGAACAAAACGTATGTTTTTTTCAAGTGTATCTACATTTATTATCAAATTATAAATTTGAAATGAATAGATGTTTTTTTTCTTCTTGAGAAAGGCTTGTTGGGCTCCAATGTGTGGAAGAAACCAGCAACATGTTTTAAAATATTTTAATATGCATTAGCCCAGTACAATAAAGGCTTTTTAGGAAATATAAATAGAGAATGATAGTGTGGGAGGAGTGCATTGGTTCTTGGTTTTTCTCTTTAAGTTTCTGTTCCACAAAATGCACCATCCCCAAAAAAACTACTGACTTCCTGAGCACTTTGTGTCCACTTTCTCTTCGTTTTTTTTTCTTAATTTAAGCGCAAAAAATAAAATCTGTTTAAATGATCATATTTTCAGCTTTTGTCATGGTTATGCAACAATAATTGTGTAGTAAATACCTAATTTTACAATATTCAATTCTTATTTTGGGCCGTGGCTTTTCATACTGGGGAGATGGTGGGTCCCGATGCTTCGCCAGTTGAGAATAACATCAAAATTGTTGCTTGAAAGTCATGCAAATTTACAATACCGGGTATTGTATATCTCACATGTCAAGAACAAAAAAGATACAAAAACATACAAAGTAAAAATGAAATATACTTGATGTTTAGTCTCTCCAAATGTGGTATAATTGTGTTTTTTCTGCACTTTTGTGGTTTATTAAAGACAATTATCTTTTTGACGACACAGCAATCTAAAATAAGATTTTTTATTGAGAAAGTTCCCCAAAATATCGAGATCGCCCACCTCTAATGCTCAGTTGCTTTTGCTACTATGATATACTTTAAAAGTATTAGGTTTTCAACTGAGATAAACTAAAATGAAGTCCTGTAAAAAGTTGTAAAAAGTTGTAAAGTCCTCACAATTCAATTTTGTAGGTGTTCGAGTGACGGGGCAAAAGAAAAAGACTAAATATTTCTTAGCAAACCATCAGATCTGTTTAATTCTGAATAGTTATATGAATTTTCCAGTTTGATTATGTGAATAACAATAATATCCTGCCTTTTTGAAGCCTATTTAATCAATAGAGAAGTTTGTCTGTTGTATATGGAAAAAATATTGTCTTAGATGGGAAAATGACTCAAAAGTGCTTGAATGTTGTTGCAAATGTGTTAGGAATGAATTTGGACCACAGCTATCAATTAAATGTACTCCCTGTTTCACTGTTTGTTATGAAGAACATTCCGGTATAGGGCCTTGGAATGAGACAAAGAAGAAATATTCTTGTTCCTTTGCCCATATTTTTGTCCGAATCTGCTCAATGTCAAGCACTTTTTTAAGTTTTAAGCGTGCATCGCAATAGCCAAGCGTACGCAACAGCTGTATGTCCCTGCTTAACCGGCAGTTCAGCTCCAGAACTGCACGGTCCGCTGCGTGTTAGCCCACCAGTCTGCCTGTGTTGGCTCACGGCTAAAGTTTGTGTTTGTTCACCAGGGACTCTGCCATTTCCAGCAACAAGACGCCCCACAACAGCTCCATCAACCACATCGAGAGCGTCCTGCAGCAGCTGGACGAGGCACAGGCCCAGATGGAGGAGCTCTTCCAGGAGAGGAAAATCAAACTGGAGCTCTTCCTACAGCTGCGCATATTTGAGCGAGACGCCATCGATGTAAGTCCGCGGGAGGATGTAAGAACTCGTGTGCGGGTCATGCAGGACGTGTAGGAGGCGGGGGAAATGGCACTGTTCATTTTGATCAAATGTTTTAGTTTAGTTTTAGTCTTGATATGGTCCAACAACTACTACAACAATGTATGCATTTCCCCGTGGCAACTAAACAGGGTTTTACTGCTGCTTTACTCACATCGTGGACAGAAAGATTAAATTGACTTGGAGGAAAATATATATACAAATGACAGACAGCGTGGAGAGAGAGACAGAAAATTATGAAAAGCTGATTTCCATGCACACATGGTTCTTTTGGGACTCTTCCTTTGACAATGTTATGCAATTATCCGCAAAGATTGATAAGACTTTCTCTCTGGACACTGGATTACCGTGTTAATCGTAAAACCGGTTCATCTGGACATCCCTATCACGGACCAAAGGGCATCTTTTTTTTCACACACGATGTGAACAGCTGAATGTTGCCTTGTTTTGTGTGCAGTGTTTCTTAATCATGCCGTAAAATTTGAGGAAAAGCTGATAATTCTAATTCCTAAACGGTGACATACGAGCCTCAATATTGACACAGACGAGGCTCTGAATACGTCATCCTTTTTTATCCTGTACTCTGTTTGTTCCGAACATAAATTTACATTTTGTTTTAGTGTAATTTTAATCAGCAAAAATATCACTTCGACTAAAATCATGAAATATATTCGTCAATGAAATGCACACTGGTAACGGTATCCAAACTTGACAGATTATTTCCGACCTGGACTCGTGGAATGAGGAGCTGACGGGGCAGTTGACGGAGTTCGACACGGAGGACCTGACGGTGGCCGAGCAGAGACTACAGCATCACGCCGACAAAGCTCTCACCATGAACAACCTCACCTTTGACGTCATCCACCAGGGACAGGAGCTGCTGCAGTACGTCAACGAGGTCCAGACTTCAGGTGAGAGGAGTTTCTGGATCTGGTTTAGACCAGGTTGATTTAGTCCTGGTTCAGACCCTTTCAATATTAAAAAAAAAAATCTGTGTAAAATAGTTTTGCTGAAGTAGAATGTTTATCTGGTACTTTTACGGTACTTCTACTTTACTAGTTTGTTCCTTTAACAAGAAAATTGAGTAATAATAATAACTGGTTGCTTGTATTTCATTTGAAAGAACTTTTTTTGTTATTGAGTTAGAGAATAGGCCAGAAATTTTGTTTTATATTTACAAAGTTTATTCTCTTCTTTGACTGTAAACATGAATTAATTTCATAAAAATGACTGGGGTGACATATTTCTTTATTATTATTTTGTGTATATTTTGTGTTTAAAAGGACTATAACCCACAAGATTAGTATAAAAATATATGTACCCATGTTGAACATATTTGGATCTTTCTTTCAAAAACTGTGAATCTGAGACCTCCCTTAAAGTTATACCAGCTCCTGCCTGCGTGTTGTGAATTTTACTACAATTTCAGACTGCAGACTAGTTGAATAATCGTAGCTTTACAGGTTCAAGTCGTGCTACGTTCAAGAAATGTAATGGTACATTTTCTACTTGCTAAGACGATATATTATTGCTATGATTTACAGGGCAACTCTTACAGAACCGTTGGCTCTGTTATTTATTATGTAGGTGTTGTGGGTCACCTTTGGTCGGCAGCTGTGATGAAAGGCACCCACTCACAGACCATAATATCTCAGTGGTGATTTAACACAATGACCGGTTACATCACACACTGGAAAGAAATATTGTTAATCATTGTAATTACTACTCCAGTAAAATGTAATTGTTACATGGCAGACAGAAACAGTGTCTCGAGATGCCAGTGCCCGAAAGGAGTCCGCTCTGATCGTTTGGTTATGTAATGGTCTTCAGGTGTGGAGCTGCTGTGTGACAGAGATGTTGACATGGCTACAAGGGTCCAGGAGCTGCTGGAGTTTCTACATGAGAAACAGCAAGAGTTGGACTTGGCTGCAGAGCAGCACCGCAGACACCTGGAGCAGTGTGTCCAGCTCAGGCACCTCCAGGCTGAAGTCAAGCAGGTATTCAATGTGGTGTTTGGCGCCATCTATGAGGCCATATTTGTAACTGCATCTTTTAATCAAGTCATTGCTGTCGTGCTGTATATCTTTGGACTGTTGACATTTTCATGTTTTAGTTTAGACTTAGTTTGGCCTCAGATTTATAATACAGGCTCAATTTGATGTCATATTAAGGGGGGTATTATGCTAAATCGACTTTTTAGAGTTTTGTTTGTTGCAATGTTCTCTCGGATCAAAAACATAACTTGAGCTGTGTAATCTTTAAATCCACCCCTAGTGGCTATATTTAGCACCGCAGCGGCAGCTCATGAACAGCACCCGAGTCCTGATGTATCAAAGAAATGATTTCCTTACTTTACCATCTTTCATCCCTCTATCAAGTCAGCAATAACATCAAGATTATTATTACCAAATACCTGTAAAAAGCATAATGCCCACTTATAAAGGTTAGTTTTATAACGGTCTCCTACAGCAATACAAAAATGTTGTTGATTGTTGTTCTCATAACACTGTGTAAATTAATTATTAGCCAAATTGTTACCCAACATTCAGTGTGATAATTGAAATGTTTCTGTCTCTAATCCAGGTTCTTGGCTGGATTCGTAACGGTGAGTCGATGCTGAACGCTGGTTTGATCACAGCCAGCTCTTTGCAAGAAGCCGAGCAGTTGCAACGGGAACATGAACAATTCCAACATGCCATAGAGGTGTGTAATAAAGGACTAACCTACATATACTTTTCACCACGCTGATGTATTTTATCATAGTAAGAGCTGTTGTGTTTTGTGCAGAAAACCCATCAGAGTGCCCTGCAGGTGCAGCAGAAAGCAGAGGCCCTACTTCAGGCAAACCATTACGACATGGACCTGATCAGAGACTGCGCTGAGAGCGTGGCGTCGCACTGGCAGCAGCTAATGTTAAAAATGGAGGACAGGCTGAAGCTGGTCAACGCCTCTGTGGCCTTCTACAAAACCTCTGAGCAGGTGTGCAGTGTGCTGGAGAGCCTGGAGCAGGAGTACAAGCGAGAGGAGGACTGGTGCGGAGGAGCCGACAAACTGGGACCCAACTCTGACACGGACCACGTCTGCCCCATGATCAACAAACACCTGGAGCAGAAGGAGGCCTTTTTGAAGGTAACTTTCTTGTATGATATGATAATCAGTTGTGATTTTCTTTAAATTGTGTGTTTGGGTTTTGTGAAGTACAAATATTCTTTGTCTTGCCATCACAGAATGGTAAAAGGCTTTGAGACCAAGCAATCACGTGCACCTCAGTCTCATTCACGATAAAACATGTTATTAGGGTGGAAATAGCTAGCCTGGAATATCCAGACTCTCCACTGTACCAGCGAGTGAGTCTGGTGACCCTTTGTATAAACTACGTTTCTTGGGCGGAGCGAACGCTGGCAAACGGGAAGGGCCGGACGTGTCTTCGATGCTAGAATGTCATTAGCAGTTTTGCTTTGACAGGATTATAAATCATAGTGATTACCGACTGTCGATGTGTTTTTGGTCATTTAAAACTGAATTTACCGTTCCCCCCTCCTCCATCCATTAGTTGTTATTGAGGGGTCTCCCGCGGCCTATGAGTGACGCTGCTCTATAAGACCTCATGAGTGAAAATAAACCGATCATATGGCCCGGTTCCATTTGAAACGTGTGAAGACGCCAGCCCGAGTGGCCTCTCCATACTGTTATTCCTTTGTATGTAGATACAGAGCGGGATATCAGTCTGGGATGCCAGGCTGGGAAACGGCGCGTGTATTTGTTCTATGCTTTCATTTCTGACTACAGTGATGAATTAAAGCCCCAATAAGCAATTCTATTTCTTTTCATCAGTAAGAGTCAGCTCTGCACGCCCTTAGCCTCACCTAGCTTTCCCCCTCAGCCACGCTCCTCATTCCCCCTTCCTCACGTTGAACCGATGATGCTTTCAAAGGGAAATTGAAAACTATTATTTGCTAAACTACAAACTCCATGCAAGTCTCTGTTTTTAGACATTTATTAACTCATTTTGCTGGGGTGAGTTTTATACCCCACACCCCTTGAATACCTCATAATCCTCCTGTTTTAGCAGCTGTAAACACGGAGGCAAAAATGACCCCGGATAGATATGGGACATTTAAACAAAGGAACATGGGTAGATCCAATGTTATTTTGCAGTTCACATTCTATTGTAAGCTTTTTTTCTTAATGCTAATTGTTGTTAACGCTTCAAACATTTGCACTTATTTTGTGATTTCTTTTGTGACATGTTGCCTTTATGTGGTGCGATGTCAGGTGAGGAGTGTGGTGGGGCTGTACAGTGAGGCAGAGGTTGGTTTAAGTGGACAAAGTTAGCTGCAGTTTCGAAGGGATGCAATGCGAGTCTACAACAGAGACGGGCCGGGCTAGGTTTTTGCTTATTGGGGCTTTAAACTGCATCATTTTCAAGATGGAAAAATGGGGGTGCTCTAAGACTTTTGTCCCAGGTGTTGTTTATGCATGGTTGTCCAATTCTAGAAAAGAATTTACTGAATTAGTTATACATTGATTGCAAAATATTAGTCTTGGTCATTGATTATCCCATCCTCCCAATCAGGCGTGCACTTTGGCCAGACGAAACGCGGACGTCTTCCTGAAGTACATGCACAGGAATAGCGTGAACATGCCCGGGATGCTGAGCCACGTCAAAGCCCCGGAGCAGCAGGTGAAAAACATCCTGAACGAGCTCCTCCAGAGAGAGAACCGCGTCCTTCACTTCTGGACCATGAGGAAGCGGCGTTTAGACCAGTGCCAACAGTACGTGGTCTTCGAGCGCAGCGCCAAACAGGTACAAGTGGCACAGAACCTGTCCCCCGGAGTGTGCAGACGATTGCGTGGATCCGGGAACGTGACGCGTGTTGTGTTTGCAGGCTCTGGAGTGGATACACGACACGGGGGAGTTCTACCTTTCTACGCACACCTCCACCGGCTCCAGCATCCACCACACACAGGAGCTGCTGAAGGAGCACGAGGATTTCCACATCACAGCAAAGGTAGGACAATATGTAAACTCAGTGTAACCCTTTGAAGTAAATGTACCTGTCAAATTAGCTTGTTTTTTTTTAGGTTGAATGATAGTAGGAAGACCACATTACTTCACAACTTCTAAAGGGCCTGGTTTAAAATTGAGGTGGTGCTGCTGAAAAGTCCATGGTGGTAACTATGGTAGCAAAATTCCACATGAAACAACAACACTAACAAAGTGAAATCTTCTCTGTCAACACATATAAACTAAGGTTCAAATATTTTCTCATAAAGGTGTCCAAAAGTGGTGATAATATTCAAAAAGCATGGCCATTATCAGGGTTTCCGCGCGGCATTAAAAAGCATTAAATGAATTGTGTCAAAAATAAGGCCTTAAATGTTGTTAAAAAGCATTAAATAGAATTCAAACTGGCATTAAATCAAAAGTTCCTGGAAAATAATGACATTGTTCAACTACTTTTACGGCAGAAGTTTGGTAAAAATCCAAAAATAGAGAACTTATACACTATTTCTGTTCAAAAATTGTCAGTTGTATCAAAATTTGTATTGAACATGGAAATTAATATTAAATACGCACCAATTTGTGGCAGTTCTGGCATTAAAAAGCATAAAATTGGGCATAAACCCTGAATATGTTGGTCAGTAGAAAGGACATTCAGCCATATAATGAATATGGCAGGTTTGTGAATGCAATCCCTACCAAATAAGAAACATTATTCAGTTTTCTTTGTAAAGATATCTTGTGGAGAGAGAAATAAATCTCTAAATAGAAAACCCGCAGGTGAACCTGATTATTATTTGGTAGTGATTTCAGCTACAAACCTGCCATATTCATTTCAGCTGTTACACAAAATTACACAAATGTTTTTTGAATATTGTCCTTACTTTTGAACAAATGAATTGACCTTGGTTCATACGTGCTGAAAGAGAAGGCGGTGAACTTGGTATACGCCCACCACCTCAATTTCAAACTATAAGCCCTTTGTGTGATGCCACAGGAAGGCAACATTTTTGCTTCCCGTACTGAATATGTACACAAAAACTATTTACCTACGATGTATCTTTTTATCGTAGCAAACAAAGGAGCGTGTGAAGCTGCTAATTCAACTGGCGGAAGGCTTCTGCGACAAAGGCCACAGTCACGCGGCGGAAATCAAAAAGTGGGTGACGGCTGTGGACAAGCGATACCGCGACTTCTCCCTGCGCATGGACAAATACCGCTGCAGTTTGGAGAAGGCTCTGGGCATCTCCCCCGACTCCAACAAAGCTGTGAGTGAAGCATGATCGCGCAATAGCAGCACACTCGTTTTGGCTTTGACACTCTTGGGTGCTTTCCTTCTTCAGAGCAAAGACCTCCAGTTGGACAACATACCAGCTACAGGCTCCGAGGTCAAACTGAGAGACGCTGCTCACGAGCTGAATGAGGAGAAGCGCAAGTCTGCACGTCGAAAAGAGTATGCCACAGTCTAAGCCTCTATCATATTGTCGAAACAGTAGGATGATTTGTCCGAATATACAAAAAAAGCGTTCTAGTTCTAGTATATAAAATGTTCTGTTGTCAGGTTCATCATGGCCGAGCTGATCCAGACAGAGAAGACGTACGTGCGTGACCTGCGGGAGTGCATGGACGTGAGTTAAACTCCTCTTGTGACTTCTTAACAATGCGTCACAACTTGAGCTATGAGGTTTGTTATCCTTCCAGACCTACTTGTGGGAGATGACCAGCGGAGTAGAAGAGATTCCCCCGGGGATCGTTAATAAAGAGCACATCATCTTCGGGAACATGCAGGACCTTTACGAATTCCACCACAAGTAAGTCCATGCTTTTGAATACAATGAGCGTTATTGCGATGCGGAAAGCCGACCGGTTTGAATTGTGAATGCTCCCCCGTTGTAGCATCTTCCTCAAAGAGCTGGAGAAATATGAGCAGCTGCCAGAAGACGTCGGCCATTGTTTTGTCACATGGGTATGTTTGGTTTCCAGGGGCTCTAGGGATCACATTTTGTTTATGTTGCCAACCCAGTGTAATTCCTATTCTTCGCCAGGCTGACAAGTTCCAGATGTACGTGAACTATTGCAAGAATAAACCCGACTCCACTCAGCTTATCCTAGAGCACGCTGGGAATTACTTTGATGTAAGTATCGCCTCGGTTTGAAATAAACACGCGGTCGGATCGTGCGTGCTGTATCGGGGGCGGCTCCGTTTGCTAAGCCCTGGTTTTCGTTTGTACAATGCGCAGGAAATTCAGCAGAGGCACAGACTAGCCAACACCATCTCCTCCTATCTAATCAAACCTGTGCAGAGGATCACAAAGTACCAGCTGCTTCTGAAGGTACCTCTTACATTCATATTGCATCCATTCTGTCTATTGCTATCATCAACACAACCTGCTTAAACTAAACCCTCACAAACAAAAATCCGACCACATTTTATGACCAAGTTTTGCAGTTTAGGTCATTCCAAATGGTTTGCGGACGTTCTGTAGCCACTGTATGTCAATGCCCATGTGCCATCCCTGTTTAGGAGTTGCTGACCTGCTGCGAAGAGGGTAAAGGAGAGATCATAGATGGTCTGGAAGTCATGCTCAGTGTTCCCAAAAAAGCCAATGACGCCATGCACCTCTCAATGCTGGAAGGTATGTTCTTTAAAAAAATAATAAGAAGGTTAAAAGGGTAAAAGAAAAAGTTACATGAAGTCCTTTTTAACATCTAGGTTTTGATGAGAACATTGAGTCCCAGGGTGAGCTGATACTTCAAGATTCCTTTCAAGTTTGGGATCCCAAAACGCTGATCCGAAAAGGCCGTGAGCGACATCTTTTCCTCTTTGAGATGTCTCTAGTCTTTAGCAAAGAGGTCAAGGACTCAAACGGCAGGAGCAAGTACATCTACAAAAGCAAACTCTATGTGAGTTAGCTGCACAGTCTGTTTTTGCTCTAAAAGATGATGTACTATGTGTTCATGTAACTTCTTAACCTCCAGACATCAGAGTTGGGGGTTACAGAACACGTCGAAGGAGATCCCTGTAAATTTGCTCTTTGGATGGGGCGTACTCCTACAAATGACAACAAGATTGTGCTCAAGGTAAGCCCTCTTTTTATTAGTGTGCAAATCCCAGGGGGTTAAGCTGATACTGACACTTAAAATTGGACCACTTCGAAACAGACAATGTTCCCTAACTTGTCTGTGGCATAAAAGTGCATCAGCGTAACCCCCGTGGATCCTCTGCCTCTGTCGTCTCCTTCAGTGCCTCTCTCTGGTCGCACCTGTTGAGGGGGCTGTAGCTCTGGCTCTTACAGCTTGTCTAACCGCATGAGCAGCGTAGTCCCAGGCTCTCACTCTGCCCTCTCTGTCTCTGTTTCCGGCTAAACTCTGCGCTTTGTCTCGTCTTTTACAAATTGCAGCACATATCTCTGGGGCTGTGTTTTCCTGTGGATGTTTGTATTTCTAAATCTGTGGGTGCACATGCTTTCACCAACTGCTGGCACTATTTCCATTCTGGTGATATGTACCAACACAGTGTAAAAGGAATTTCAATTGACATAATGCTCTCCTTATTTTTATGACAACGTATCGCAGATTCAAATGTGTCAGTTGTTGAAAGAGCATGGAGCCGCGATCCTATTTACATGCGTTGCTCTGTCGACTACCAAACTAACCGTTCAGATCAGTCTTGTGCTTTGCGCTTAATCGACTAAGTGCTCCACTTGATTAACTACTGTATGTATCCAAGCGCGCCATTACACTGTGTTGCACATTTAATTGGTGTATAGTGTGGAGGCAAATTATCTCTGTTGTGCGTCTCTACCAAAGTCTTATGTCTGTAAAATGACAATTAATGTCTTAATCTTATTCTGAACAAATCAAGTGAAATGTCCTTTTATATTTTAAATTCAAAGCTAAGTCAGGGAGCCAAACATGGAGCTACGGTGAGTACAAACTCCCATAACACAGCCCTCAGCCATTTTTGATTTTACCATTTTCCTTCTTTTGAGAATTGGGTAAACAACAGCATCATACTAACGAACACTCTCAACATTACATCAATCCTACAATATTGACTTTCATCAGGCTTCTAACATTGAGAACAAGCAAGACTGGATCAAGCACATCAGGGAAGTGATCCAGGAGCGCACCATCCACCTGAGAGGAGCTCTCAAAGAACCTATTCATATTCCCAAAGCCACGGCAGTCAAGCAGCACAAGGGCCGAAGGTAAACGGGGCTGTTTCACATGCGCCGAGCGGTGTCAGAGGAGTAGACATATGCGTCACATTGTAATTGTTTTGTTGAAGGGATGGAGAGGATTTGGACAGTCAGGGTGAAGGCAGCAGTCAACCAGACACCATCTCCCTGGCTTCCCGCACGTCTCAAAACACTCTTGATAGCGACAAGGTAAGATGCTGATACTGTCACCGAGCTGTTGACTCCCGGGCTCTCCTGTGTCTTCACCGAGTCTTTTGTTTGTGTCAGCTCTCTGGGGGCTGTGAGCTCACCGTGGTCATCCATGACTTCATGGCCAGTAACAGTAATGAGCTGACAGTACGACGGGGCCAGACTGTTGAGGTACTGGAGCGATGTCATGATAAACCAGACTGGTGCCTGATCAGGACCACAGACCGCTCCCCGGCTCAAGAGGGACTTGTGCCCTGCTCTGTGCTCTGTATCGCACACTCGCGCTCCTCCATGGAGATGGAAGGCATCTACAACCACAAAGGTGCACTGTCTTTCTATTGTCTTATTCTGTAAAACACCTATGAAGAGACACAGATATAATGTATTTTAATTATGGATATCTTTATTTTGACAGACACGTTGTCGGTGTGCAGTAATGATGCCATCATGCCTGGTTCCTCTGCTACACTTCAACCAAGTCATCATGGCATTAGTTCACACACCTCTCCAGGCCCGAAACGTCCAGGTAAATCTGCCGTAACAAATATCAGTGCTCAAACAACTTCAGCAGAGATGTTGTTTGCAAAAAGAATTTCTTTCATTATCAGGTAACACACTTAGAAAGTGGCTCACCAGCCCAGTTCGACGACTGAGCAGTGGCAAGGCTGACGGCCATGTTAAGAAACTTGCTAACAAACACAAGAAGAACCGAGACGTTCGGAAGAGTGGAGAGATGACGATAGGATCTCAGAAAGACTCTGATGAGAGCGCTGCCACGCCACAAGATGAGACCGTAGAAGAGGTCAGTGTGGACCTCGGAAACATCGGGAACTCTGAACTTTGTCCTGCCGTTTAATTGTGATTTTTTTCATTTTCATTCCTGTTTCTTATGTAAATTTCAGAGGGTGCGTAATGAGGGTCTGTCAAGTGGAACATTATCCAAATCCAGTTCTTCCGGGATGCAAAGCTGTGGGGAAGAGGAAGGCGAGGAAGGCCCTGAGGCTGTTCCTCTCCCGCCCCCTATGGCGATCCAGCAGCACAGCCTGCTGCAGCCAGACGCACAGGATGACAAGGTAACAGGGCTCTGCACTCCTTTGAGTCGGCTCAAAGATGTTTATTACTAGTACAAACTTTTGCAGACAGGGTAGCCTAGCCGCAGGGTCTTAAATCATTAAAGTATTATTTGATTATGCCAAAATTAATGAAAATGTATTATATTTTCAGAGCATTGGTATTTATTTCATCATTGTGTTAGAATAGGTCACATTATATGTTTGTCAATAAATGCTTTAGTTAGTTGTTTAGACCTGATTTTAACCTGGTATAGTCATTTTAATTTCCTTGTTTTCCTGATATTGAGACTGAATCAAAGTCCACTCATTTACTAGAATTGCCTAAAATATTTAAACTTTATTGCATAAATTCCACCGACTGTCCAGCTAAATACTGTATACTACTTTTCCATAGCAGATCAATCTGTATTATCATTACATTTATTTATTTATGTAGATAAATGGCATAAATGTTTGTCTTTAGCCCACAATAATGGCTTAAAAATCTCTAAAACGTCTTCCATTTCTCTTGGCCAAACATGGATCTACCCTGTGCGGAGCTTTTATCATTTAGTCTGCCTTTTCTTTTTTTAAACAGTACATTTTGCCAGGTCTAAGGCAGCCCTAGTCTCCATAAACTCCACTGGCAGCTTCTGACACTAATTTGTGTTTCTCTTTTGCTTTGTTTCCTGGTTGTATTGTTTGCGTTCGCCATGCTGTAGCATTATCTTGATTTATGTCCTGTCTTTGCTTTGTCTCAGTTTCCATATCTCTCCATCTGAATTGCCCTGCTATTCCCTCTGTCTCTCCCCGATCAGTTCCTTAAAGCTCTTTTTCCCTCTTCGATAGCTTCTTCTTATTTCAGGAAACCGACCTGTAGAAATGTAGTTTTATCTCCTCTCCTAACTTGTCTGTTACACTTAAACCTTTAAAGACCTTTATATGCTTGACTTTACAATACCATTCTCTTAGCCGAGCTTGAGCTGTAATCGGGAAGGTTATTTTTTTGTGTTTGTTTCTGGCAAAGAGACAAGAAAAATGTTTACAAATGGGGAACGTTGAAGCATTTGGCATAAAACAAAGTTATCAAATACTAACCCAGCAGATGAATAAACAATGCTAGAGGACTTGGACGTGCCTCTTAAATGATATCTGTTACGATGACAGCTCAAACAATGTATGTTTAAGTATATAGTAGTTCGCAATCCCCCCTAAAGACCTCACTGTGAGGATTAAATCACAAAAAAGGAAACAAAGCCAGTCCCATTGTTGCTCCCGATCCCTCACATCCTCGCTCGTCCTCATCCCCCTTCTACCCTCTGTGCGTTAACCATTATCCATGCGAGTAATTGGCATCTCTAAATGCTGACGAGGCCACAAGGGCACACAACCTCACCCTGAAATCCTAATTGGGGGAAAGTCTCGAAGCACACACTACAAGGGTGAGAGTCTCCTGAACTATATCTCCATACATACTGTAATACATACTGTACATACCTGCCATTCCTCTCTTTAGCAATCTTTCTTTTAGCCGCTGGTCATCCTCGCCCACCACATCTTCTTCAATTTATTCATTTTTTAATTTTTCCTACCTACATCACGCCTACATTTTCATTTCAGATGCCATATAATCCATCTCCATTTTTACTTTTTCTAATGTTGATTTGCTTTTTAAAATTTTTCTTTTGTTTTTGATAAAACCATGTGATTCTAAACGGTTCATGACTAGTTGTGAAAAAATTAACATTTCATTTGCCTGCTGAATAAAACTAACTTCTTATGTCTAATGTACAAATGTGGTGTGAGCTAGTGTAAGCATGCTCGGTGCTCGTCTGAAATTGAAATTGAACGGCACCTGCGTTTTATTGGGAAACGACGCACCACAGAAAATACCACATTGACTATAAAAAAAACGTATTCTGTCCTGATTTGTTTCTCAAGTTTGATTTTGTTCTTGCACAGACCGCCTCTCGCCTCTCCGTCCGGCCATCCAGCTCCGAAACGCCCAGCGCTGCAGAACTGGTCAGCGCCATCGAGGAACTGGTTAAAAGCAAGATGGTGAGGCCGAAGTGTCATAGAGTGTATATTAGTGATGGAGGTATAAGGGAGCATCACAGTCCCGCCCATCGCTGCCAGAAGATATATACTTATATATGGGATATGTACTGCCGGAAGTACATATCCCATTTAATATCAAATGTTTAAAAGAACGATAGCAGCTAATCGGCTACGTGGAGACTTATGGGCATAAAACACACAATAAGTTGCATCCAAAATGTTGTAAACCAAAAAGTTATAAAAGCATTTCAAGTATTGGTTATTTTCTTGCTTGTAAAATATCCGTGCTATGGCTAGCAGTTAGCACGTAGCTGATTAGCCTCCATCGTACTTGTTACATTTTGAATTTTTCGAAAAGTCTGGAGATTTTGAATGGGATTTTTACTTCCTGGATCCAGAAAGAGCCCGGATAAAGGCGGGCCTTTGTGCTCCATTGGCTAGGTCTGGTTGAAGCCATACTAGCATACGGGGCTGTTTCCGGAAGCCGGAAGTGCCCATTGACTTATGCTGCGTTCCATTTGTCCTCGGAAGTCGGGATTTCCGACTTCCAAGTGGGAAGTTCTAACTGGAACGCCCCCCGAAGTCGTATTTCCCGCTGGGAAAGTCGGACGATTCTCTCAAGCCCCGAGTTGACCTTCCAACATGGCCGCTGCCAGCGTGAACCGTCAGTAGAAGGTCTTGAAATGTCAATTTACTAGCACTACAGACTATTTTTGCGGCACTACATGAGCCACAAACATTGTACGATGACTCAAATATATGTGAAAATCCTGCTGTAGTAAAATTTGCATTCTACATGTGTTGTGTGCAAACTACAACAGACGCTGTGCTAACAAATGCTAAAAACAGTAGCCCTCATTCATTGGTGACAAACTCCGACTTTGTAACTGGAACGTCCTCAACTGGGATGTGACGTCATTCCGAGCTGCGATTTCCAACTTCCGAGGTAAATGGAACGCAGCATTACATGTAAACCTTTTGGCGCCCTCTTATTAACTCATTATTGGAAATAGTGTTGTTAATATGGCCCTCAAGTGCTTGTCTTACCACACACTACACCATCCTGCTTTTTGTTGTTTCCAAAAAACAACATGGCAGCGCTCCAAATGCTAGCATGAATTGGCTTCATTAGCCCGTGCTGAGCCCTATGGGGAAAGTCATGTGGGCTGCATCCATTTTTTTCTACACTCTATGGCAGGGGTTTTCAACTGGTTCTGCCCCAGGGACCACCATTCAGACTAAGCAGTAGTCTGCGGCCCACTGTGTTTGCGTGTGTGCAATATAGGCCTATTTTTTTTTGTATAAAAGAGGGCTATT
>OMNZ01077009.1:9230-21213 GCA_900303255.1 Lesueurigobius sanzi
GTAGTTTGTAAATAGAGCTATCTGGGGCCCCCCAAGACCAAATTGGTGTAAGATTTCTCAACACAAATTGTACATAATCAAGTTGTACGTCAAAGTATTCCTTTGACATATTCAAGCCAATTTATAATAAAAGCATTTTGTCCATATTACCATGTCTATTCAATGCCGTGGATGTAGGGCTGGACGATTTGGCCTAAATAAAATAAAATAAAATTCGAGTTTCGATTCGATTTTCAGAGTCCTGCAGTTTTGTTGTTGTTGTTTGTTTGTTTTTTTTATTCAGATGCATTTTAGAAAATAAATATTTTCACCTGGTCCTTTAGCTGTTTAGCTGCCATTTGTGCTTTTAGAATTTATTTTTTAGGGAGATTAATGATTTTTTTGTTGGGCCCCATTTCAAATTGGGCCCTCAACAATTGCCCAGTTAGCCTCCTTCATAGTTGCGGCCACGTCAAAAAGTAATTTCATGTTCTCCTTCAGCACTCTCCTTTATTTATATTTACCCTGATATCATGTTAAAACATTTATTTTAGGAGTTAAGATTCCATTCGAGAGTTCAAAATGTGACAAAAGTGTGTCACAAAAAACAAATTACAACATAATGGAATTCAATGATATCTGATCTGGGCCAGGTAGTATGGCCTACTGCAGAAATCTGACAGGATCAGGCAGAGCAAAGGCGGTATGGCCATAAGACGGTGTCAGTGGCCTCTGCTGAACAGGTGTGGAATTGCTTCCTTTTTAAAACATCTTGGCTGCCCCCTAGTGGCTGGATTGAGCATTTTAATTATTTCATAACTCCTGACACGAATGGGCTGGAGACTTTTTTTGTTTTTGTCTGTAATTCTTAATTAAATCTCAAATTTGCAATAACAAAATTCATTTGTTAGCTACAAATTCAACAAATCGATTAAATTAAATATTTTTTTTGCCAAGCCCTACGTGGATGCCCTCTAAATAAAAACTACATAAAAGTATTGCTTGTATGTTTTGAAACAAATAGGGAGGTTCGCCGGGACGTCACATGCAAGTAAACTACTAGCTGGTGAGCAGAAACCAACTCGCCGTATTGATTAATAGGGCTTCTTGAATAACGCAGGTTTTTCACCTTAATACATACAGTATATTTACACTAAAATCACATGTTTTGTGGCATTCTTTGCACTTTACATGTAGTTGTATTGAAAAGGCCCATGGGAATCAAGAAAATAACCAAAATAGACATTTATCTTGTTCTTTTCATTGCACATCACATAAGTATCTTCCCCATGTGTTCGTACGAGCTGCTGTTAAATCATTAAAGCCTGATCTTATTTCTGTTGCCTAAATGTAATATTTCACAAAGCACTTGTCGAAGTTAATGTTGGCTTTTAGATTTCAAGCATAAACACTATTTTAACGCTGCATTGGCAGGGATACTGCTAGCTATGTGTTGCTAATTGTTGGGGGAAAGGAAGCAGCATAGCTAGTTGCACACGCAACATTTTGTCAGATGTGCCATATATCAGCAAATGAGGGTCGAGTTAGCGGAGAAATGAGAAAGGACTGAAAGAGGAGACTAGGTTGTAAAGTCAGACCTGAGGAGAACGAGAAGCACGTAGAGACCTAATACATCCACAGTAGAGACAGAAAGGCAGCTTCTCCATGTCTTATGTGAAAATTTAAAGTAAAACAGACATAACTGATCATAAATTGTCACTTTGTTGCATGGAAGTTACGGAGTTAAGGAATAGTTGCGAGAAAATGGTAGATTTATGTCCTATTGACATCCATTGATTTTACCGGATTCATACCCACCAGCTTAGTGCGCAAAATTGCTAGCTCTGTTGGTAAACAGTGAAACCTCCCTATTAATGCTCATTCTTGACAAGGAAGGACACAATGAGAAATAATAAGATTATACATCTTTTAACTTGGACACACAGTGCAACATGAAAATGATTGGATGCATGTTCAAATCATTTATAGCGCTTACTCTATGTGCGTTTTTTTATGTGCAGAAGCGTGCAGCTTTGCCATGCATTTGATGATTAGTGCAGTTGATAATGACAATGGAGAAGTATTAGTTCAATGTTTCAAAGAGCTCTAGCCATTTCTGATGGTTGTACTGTCAAAAGCCCCATTATATGGAGTAAAATACTACCACAATATCTGAGCGACTATCTCATGAGATAAATGAGTGTAGGAATTTGAATAAAGGTAAATTTGATTACACTGTACTTTTAGTTGGAGATAAGAGCTTAAGATTAGGCATCTGTTCTCCAGCTCAATAGCAAAACAATTACAATATCCAATAAAGTTGTTTTATTTCCCCTAAAATTTGATCACCATTTGTGTGTGAGTGGGTTTTTTATACCTTTTCTTATTAGATAGATTCCGATTGACAACGCCTAGGCAACCACCCGTTATAAAGCTCTCAGAGACAATGACGTGAATAAAATAATTCAATAAAACAAACTTACGTCACTCATACCTAAAAAACAAAGAGAAACAAAACAGGATCAGACTCAGGTACACATTTTGGCATGCAGCTTATTCACAGTAATATAGACTAATGCCCACACCAATATGTAGACATCATCCTACTTTATTCACAATATATTACAAACAGGACATGGAAGTAAAGACGGAATGTGTAATACAATGTTTCTGAGGTTAAAAGCCAGTTCTGTCCCACAATAAAACATGTACCGAGGATTTTGATATTTTACCATAAAAAAACATAACAAAACAACGTGCACGGGAGAGAGCAGGCAACCCATCTACTTGCTGTATAGTAGTAGAACATACTCTAACCTCGAATAACTTTACAATAGTATACATATCGAAAGTATAGATTTGAGAAGAGAAAAGTGAGGAACACTTTGCTGTAAATGTCGCAGTAAAAGCCTTAATGTCGTACTTTTCCGGGAATGTAGTTTCGGTCGATGGTCTCCTCCTGGAGGAACATGTGCAGACAGCGCTCGTTCTGGGCCAAAGGGTGACCAGCAATTCTACAGAGACACAGAGAGGTTAATGACGCCGTGTTCATAAGCACTAAATGTGTTGTGCACTGAATTTTATTTTTTAATACGATAGGTCAGCATCGGGTATGAATGAATACTTAAGTCACTGTTTGTTTGTTTTTCAAAACTACTGTATATCATATAAATTGCATTATTGCAGAGGGGTTAATTTAATGTGTATGGTTGAGTGGTATGCTATAAACTTTAAAGGTGAAAAAAACAAACAAACTTGATATTAGTGTGTATTAGGGCTGTCAAAGTTAACTCAGGGGTCTCAAACTCATTTGGGTCGAGGGCTGAAATTCACCTACGATCGTGGGTTGCGGGCCGCATATATTATAAACAGGGAAATACTATTGACAAAATGTTTTTAAAATAATAACTAGCACTGCAATTCGGCACATTTGATTGACATTTTAAAATTGGTCTTGGCCCTACAGGATTGTAACCTGATAAATATTAATAATAATAGTAATGGATTACACTTGTAATCCATCCATTACTTTAGTGTGTTACTATCCATTAGTAACACACTAAAAACAACACTTTACTAGTGACAGAACAGCTTGGGTGTTTCTCAATGGCAAGGTACCTTGCCTTGCCTTGTCATTGCCTCCAAATCCAAGGCAAGTGTCCTTCCTTGGTCCAAAATGATCAAGGAAGGAACACACTTCAGAGGGAAAGGAAGTGACATCACTAGATTAGATAAAGGTCAGTTTATTTTCCAAAAAATACTGATAATTACTGACTAAATCTTGATTACAACGTTTCACCACACATGTCACACATTTCACCAAGGCAAGGCAAGGTACCTTGCGATTGAGAAACACCCCTTCTGTTTTGTAGCTTGGTTCAGGGTCAGTGCCCTCTGCTGGACAGGTGTGAAATTCCTTCCATTTTTTAAATGTTGGCTGCCCTCTAGTGGCTGTTGTGAGCATTTCTTTAAACATCCATAACTCCGGACAGGAATGGGCTAGAGACTTACTTTTTTTTTTTGACATGCTCAGACATTTATGCTCTACAAGTCGCCGGCCAGATGAAATCATCTCATACACGCGGGCCGCGTGTTTGAGAACCCTGCTTTAACTCATGATTTATCAAAAAACGAATTAATCATGGATTAATGCATTAATGTTTTGACTGAACAAACTCCAAAGAAAGTGGTGTTTGGTAAAGTAAATTTACTTGAGTCATTTAAATCATTGTTTCTCAACTGATATAGCATTGGGACCTCACCATAGGACGACAAGCCACGCCCCAAAAATAAATTTAATTTGTTATTTCTTTAAGATACTAGAATTTTCCACAAACTGTTGTTGAAAAAACATTAATTAAAATCAACCTAATAAACTCAAATCGTAAGAAAAAGCTATTTGCTTAGTTTAAATTTGTGTGTTTTATGTCAAGGAAATAAATAAGTCATAAATAATAACATTAAAATTAACTGATTAATTGTGATTGATCAAATTTCAAAAGTATAATTAATCAATTGACAGCACTAAATATAACACTACATGTATTCATTTTTTTTAAATAATTGCACAAAGCAAACCTATCCACATTTCCATGTTAAGATTATTAAAATGAAAATTCAAGGGACATTGAATTTTCATTTCGTAAAATATGTGATAATTTTACGATTAATCACGAGTTAACTATGACATTCATGAGATTAATCTCGATTAATCTTTTTTATTTATCTATTTTAATCGTTTGACAGCACTAGTGCGTATGACCTTTTAGTGACCCAGTGGCTGTATGGGTGGTTAGCATGGCGCCTTTGCTTTTCATCACAGCGACCTTAAAGAGGCTGCAGGAACTTTTTTTTTTTAAATATAGTTTCTTGTATGTTTTCTCTTTATCTTTCTTTTTCATCTCCATGGCAGTGCAATGAAAACATACCAGTCACTCTCATTTTTTTTAAATCCTGGAATGTAATAAAGTAAAAGTCATGGTTATATAGTTTATCGAAAGAGACATTTATTCTATTATTATGTTATTATTTTTACTCCTCATTCGCAATTTTCTTCTTTCTTCTCTATTTTTTTTCTTCTTTGATGGCACATTTCCTCACTTTTTGCACCCCCCTGTATAAATTTCTCCATTGTGAGATCAATAAAGTCTATTATCTCTTAAAGGCACCTTGCTAACCACCCATACAGCCACTGGGGTCACTAAAAGGTCAAATATGCATTAATATCAAGGTTTTGGTGTCGGGCAAACAAAGACCCGGGGGCCAAATGCAGCCCGCCTGGCCCTTCAATCCAGCCCGCAAAGCATGACCAAGCCTGATATGCCCATGTGAACACAATGTTTTCACTGACATAAAGAAAGATAATTAATATCTGCTGCTATTTGTGTTGCTTTTGAAAAAGTATTTATGTGAAAAATAGTGATTCTGTTGAGCTATATTTGTAGTAATTAGATGGGGGACACAGCAACTTGTGCCTGTGTATTTTTGAGTATTTTTTTATTCTTAACATTCTTCCATTAGTCAGACATTTTGCATCAAGCTGTCACCAAAAGAAACACCAACTATAATTTTGCATGCCTTTGTAAAATTACTGTCCACAGTCCATCTACTTAAAACAAGTCAAATAAAATCTAAATGAATCTAAACTATGGCACATCTACATAATTTTCTACTCATTTTTAAACTTTTTTTTTTAATTCAGTAATATACATTGTAAACCAATCGGCCAGATCCAAATGTAACACACTACAGCACTCTAGTGGAGAGACACTAGAATTTCAATAACACCAGTTATGAATAAAGAGTTTAAAAAGGTAAACCTGTTTATGAATTGCTCCAGACCCACTCGCCGCTCCTCGATGAAGGAGTCCTCGAAAATGCCCTCATCTCCACGAAACGGTAACTGTCTTTTTAGGGCTTTGCCGGGCAGAGGCGGCACTACAATCTGCAGCAAGCCACATACAAAGGACAATACAATCAAAAAGAAAAAAACATGTAGGAGCACGGATTAAACATAATTTATTTGTAGTTTTATTCACAGATAACATGACCTTAACCTGCAGCTTGATACATACATCCTACATTTAATTTTAACAATTCAAATAATGTTACCAACCTTACTGTCTCTTTCCAGCTCAGTCTTTAACCACTCAAAGTCGCTGTATCTTCTTGTCACAACGGAATCCTTCAGCTTGAAAATGGGAAGGTTTGTCTACAAAAGACGATATTAATATTTATTAACAATAAAATGGTCATTCATATGTCCTTCAATGTATGGGTTTTATTGCCAACATACTGAAGGAAATAAATTCTATTCACATTCAACATGACAGTAGGCCTACATGTCATAACTTGGAGCAAGCCATTTAGTTCTCATATGACACAGATGTTGTTCATGCAGCTCTGAAACTTTACCAAATACATTAAGCTCTGTCCAAGATTCTGTAGAAGAGAGATTGTGAAACTGACCAAACAGTGAAAACACGAAGGAGGAACTATGAGGAAAAGGAAGTCAAGTCATCAGGATGGAGTAATCTATCTGGTTTGTTCAAAGAGATTTTGGAGTGTAGCCAAGTAACGAATTAACATATATAGGTATAAAGGATTGTTGGGTGCACATACTTTATTACTGGTTACTAAATAATTATGACAAAGCAGACTTTAACCGGTACATTACAATATGCTTTAGAATACTGAATGCTACAAGTTTAAGTTTCATTACAAAATGGTGGGATCTTTCATTATTAGCAGTGCATCAGGCTGTATTTGTCAAAAATGATGACATATCAATAAAAAACTGAGATGGTATGTTTACAGGGGCAGATTCTCAACACTCAGCAGTGCACAAGTGATTGTAGAGTGCTTAAGGTTGCTGCTTTTAAACACAATAAAAATACTTGATCATAGTAAATCTTAGGTACACTCCAACATAGACTAGGCCTCGGTTCGTCCTCGACTCTTGATTTTTGCTTAAGGTCATTTTAGAGCCCTTCTATCGGCTTGCTACACGTCCGTGGCTCGCTGTTCCCATGACTCTGGCGCGACAGCTACGGATGCTAATGCTAATCATAATGCTAACAACACTGTCATTTTGTTAGCTTACAAATAGACCCCCGCAGTGTGTTTTCAGTTCAGCTTATGCACCTACCCGCATACGGACTTTGTAAACAGTGTACCGGGTTCGCCCCACTCCTACTGTTTGTGGATCAAAGACGTCTATTTCCAGAAAATTGCTGGGGGGCCCGTAAGCATCGGTGAGGTCCTGGGGCTTGGAGTGCAACCGGCGAGTGTCGGCCACCGCAGGCTGCATTTTGGTTAATGTTTGGAGACAGGCAGCAGATAATTAGCGTAAAACCAACTAAATGCGCGGCGGAATATTAACTTTCATCGGAAGACATTAATGGATTGTGAAACCACAGCGGGCTGGCTAAGGAAGTGTGGCTGTTCTTGCAGGAGCCACCGCTGAGCCCTTCCCTTCAGAGGAAAAATGCACTGACTCAGTTCCGTGAAGAGCGGGGCACAGCGCCACCCAGAGGACAGTCCACAGATGCTTTACAGCCAGAGAATATTTGTCAAAGGTGATACTTTAGGTAAATTATCCTCCATCTTCACACTCAAACTTAGAAAAGCGGAAAAGTGCAACTTGACAAGTCTTAACAAGACTAAGTCTGTAGTTGTTCTCACCGGTACCACATGTTGGAAAGCAGTGGTGGAAAGTCATGTGGAAAGTACCGAAATAAAAAGTACAAATTATAGGTACTTTTACTTTACTTAAATACATTTTATGATGAATGCTTTTTTTTTTTTTTTAATGCTTTTACTTTTACAATAATAGAACAGACATAGGAAGAATACCTACACAATAAAAAACAGCTCTTATTTGACTTGCAATGCTTTTCACTTTTACTGCAGTACATTTCAGAGCCTGTAGCTCTGTATCTGTACTTTCTACTTCACTTCATTTTTAAATTGGGTTAAAAGTAAATCTATTTCATTTTCAAAGTGACCTCTCTTTGATGAACTGTTTTGTCCCAGTTTAGACCTGGTTTAGTCCCAGTTTAGTCCTGGTTTAGTCCCACTTTAGTCCTGGATCAGTTCTGATTTAGACCTGGTTTAGTCCCTGTTTAGACCTGTTTTAGTCCTGGTTTAATCCTGGTTTAGTCCAGATTTAGTCCTGGTTTACCATGCGACATTAAACTCTTAAAAAATACTTTTACTTTTTACTCATGAGGTACATTTTACAGTGGATACTTTTGTACTTTTACTTAAGTAGAAATTTAAGTCAGTTCTTGATCCTGTATTAGGGCTGGGCGATATGGACCAAAAGTCATATCCCGATATATTTAGGTTGAATATCGATATACAATATAAATCCTGATATTTTTTCCGCAAAGTAAGAGCTGTGAAATTAAATGTTGAGTCCAAGTCAAAGCCAAATATAAGTAGTTTTATTGAAAACTCACTATAAAATAATAACATAATAACATAAACACTGTATAACAAAGCTCTGTAAGGTGCACATTTTTCGCCCAGCCCTATCCTTTATCTGCACTTTAGAATATTGAGTACTTCTTCCACCACTGTTGGAAAGTACCATCTCATAAAATATTTAATTTGATCTTCTGAATAACACCTCAAAATATTTAAGATAAGGATCATATCAGGTCTAAACCAGATCTAAATTAGAGTAAATGTCTAAACGATGTAGACATGTCTAAACCAAAATAATAGCTCCCAAACTTAGATGCATTATTAAAGCATGAATAAAAATATCTCCTTAAAATGCATATGCAAACCGTGCACTACATAGAACCTCTGATGTATGAAGGTTAATTTGTGTTTTTATCAATTATCAATCTATTTTATCATCTTTTGAATTATGTGAACTGAAACAAAAAAGTTTGCTGTGTTTTAGAATTCTGTGTAAAAATACAGTATAAAATCTGTCTCAAAACAATTCATTGTTATAAAAAAAAACATTCAGACAGAAAAAATTTATTCTGAAAAAATACAGTGTTCATTTTTTCTTTTTTAGATTTAGCCTAAAAAATGTCAGTGTCATTTGTCTCATAACCCACATGACCAAGATGTGGCTATATTTTAGTGAAATGCTGTGAAATATTTCCATTTACCAACACTGGATAATCAGAGATTACACTATTATGGTTGTCCTTTGTAGCATTATTATTAATGCAAAGTCCACAAAAATCCTTCTGGCCAAATATACATCCATGCAAAAACTGAAAAAATTACAAGATAGAATTTACATTTGGTTCATTATTTGAACTATTAAACTAGGATATATAGACTATTATACCGAGGCACTTGTAAAACAAAACGTGTCTGTTACATTTTACAACATTCAAGCTCAAAAAGGACTTTAAGCAGAAATTATTGTTGAGCACAAATATGGAAAATGTTTATAACAGCATGCAGCATCAGCAAGAAATGTTTTCTCTTTTGGAGACTTGTTTTTTTTTGTTCTCTGCATTTGACCCACCCTTCAACCAACCTGTAGGGAGCAGTTGGGACCATCTCCAGATCTTAAACCAGGATCTTGCCCAGGATTACCAGCTGGAGGAAATCCAAGTTTACATTGCTTACATTTAAGTTACTTGGCTTTATTCAGTAAAGATCTAGTTTTAGGAATAATCAACGGGTTTGCTGTGTTCTTCCAAATGCTTGACGTAAAAGTTCATCTCATATTAGATGTGCTGCTCCTCAGGTTGGACAGACTCCGCGCTGGAGCATGAGCTCTGGTCGTCGGGGTCAGGGTTTGGGACCGGTCCGGAGCAGTTGGTTTGATCAGTGCTGACAGACATGTTGGAGGAGTCTGAGCTCTCACTGTCAGAACGTGGGACAGGGCAGTGCTCTCGGACCGAACAGGTGTGCTCCAGGTAATTGGTCTTAAAAACTTCCTTCAGCCCTTTAGAGCTGTCTAGCCACTCCTGAATCAACACAAGGCAGAGTTAGTTTTTTTTTGGTGCGTTACAGTGGTCTATTTTTTTGCTTCTACTTACTTGCAAGTCACCAGGGATCAGAGATGGTTTAGGAACAACAGGAATAAGAATGATTCTGATTCTGCAGAAACAAAAATGGAAAAATAAGATATTTGTCACACTGGCCCAAAAAGAAATACAACTGCTTAAATGTCTAGTTTTCCAAAAGCTTTTTAGAATAAACGTGGGTAAAACCAATAAAAATGAAAACCTTCCAGATCAATATACAACCTGCGGCTAAAAGGGCATTAGTTGCTGACAGAGTCTCTTGACGTGATTATTTTTACGATTAATCGGATGGCGGAAAAAGGTGCATGGAAAGTGTAATTTTTTAAAACTTTTTGCCACATGAAGCTTAAATGACGCCGTTCTAAAATGACTTATGGAGGATGCTCTTTGTACAAGTTTCTCATGTCAGTCCTCATTTGAAAGCTAAGAACCTCTAAAATTCAGTCTGGGATTGTGAGAGTGAGAGAGTCCTCTTTCTGCTCAGATTAGATTATGGTCCGAGATTTATCTCATTATTTGGAATAATCAGGACTAAAATATTTGCAAAAAAACTTCTCTAACAAATGCCTTTAGAGACAACATAGTATTTTCACAAAAAATACTTGATGTAATCATTCTCTGTATATCCCAGAACCGATAAATCAATTACTAAAATCTATTTCAATAATGAAACTATTTCAATAATGAATTAGTTGACGATTAATCGATTAGTTGTTTCAGCCCTAGATCCAGTACAGATGATGGTTTAAGAACCTTTGCCTAAGAAAGACAACTCCTACATGACAGCTCTAAAATGTAAGGATTCTTATGAAACAAAGATCATTACTTTTGAACTGTTTGTCTCTCCTCATTTTGCAAATTTACAGACATCACTTTAAAGGTGCATTGAGGAACTTTTTATTTCCTTCACAGCGACTTTTATGATACTCCTGCCACTGGGTGACTAAAAGGTCAAATTAAAAAAAATATCATATTAGTGCATATTAATACACACTAATATAATATCTTTTACCACATAAAATGTTCCACAATAAAACCTTTAAATCAAAATTCAGGCACAGAGGGTAAACTATACATATTCCACATTTGAAGACTATAAAGAACTGAGCAACCCTGGAGGTGGTGGTTGATGTCAATTTAGCTACGTGCCTCTACTGCCATCTAGTGTTGATAGACTTTCACATAATACCATAATGCACTGCATAGGTCACCAAATACTACCACCATTAGAGGAAGAAATTAATGAATGAATAATTAATGAATTAGATAAGGTGATTAGAAGTATTAGTCCAAATGAAGACCCACCTCTCGTGATGCAACAACATAACAATCAGAAGGAGCAGAGTGGCCCCTCCCACACAGCACAGGACCACATTCCACACATTCACAGTCTCTGCTGGACACAGTTAGTGAGGAGGGATGTTAACATGCAGTGGCCTTTAGGTATTAGAAATGTTAGAAATGTTACAGAATATGCATGCATAGATGAAGATTGATTTAGTGGAAAAGTAATTTAAAAAAAAAGATATACTTTAAGGTTTGTGTTAATTATTAATCTCAATGTAAACCGCGGATCATTATCTGCATGGTTCACATTATTGCTGAGGAGATAGCACTACATACTGTATATTTACAGATTTGAAAGGTGAAATTTGAATATAAAGTAGTCTGGAAGCTTGTTACAATGGAAAAGTCCTGAGCAATTACAGAGACAGACCATTCAAGGTCATCAAACAACAATCAGCAGTGTCTACTCAAATATCAAATAGTTGTGAAGTAATCACATTTGCATTTCTTCAGGATGTTACCTGTGATGTTGTGGGGGCCCCAGATGACTGGTCGGCTCCAGTCGCTCCACTCACTCTCGCCACAACTGTCGTCCACTCGGCTCCGCACTTGTAGCTCGTAACGGGACGAGTTCAGCGGCAGATTAATGCAGTAGTCCTGACGCCACTGACTCACCCTGGACACCTGCCAATCAAATAGCAACCGACAGT
>OMNZ01077011.1:0-15604 GCA_900303255.1 Lesueurigobius sanzi
GTCTCATACTCTGGTCTCATCTGTTGTTCCGAGTGAGTTTTAGGAGAAACAAATCAGAAACAAAATCAGATAAAACTAAAATGAGAATCACATTTTTGTCTCCGTGACTGTTGTAGCCTCTTTTCATTCAACATTGTATTCAAATCATTTTAATACAAACATACCGTCTTTTGGACTGCTCTTTGACACTAACAGATCCCACAGAATCGTCTCAGCCGTCACTACATCACTACATCACTACATCACTACATCACTACATCACTACATCACTACATCACTACATCACTACATCACTACATCACTACATCACGACATCACTACATCACTACATCACGACATCACTACATCACTACATCACGACATCACGACATCACTACATCACTACATCACGACATCACGACATCACTACATCACTACATCACTACATCACTACATCACTACATCACTACATCACTACATCACTACATCACTACATCACTACATCACTACATCACTACATCACTACATCACTACATCACTACATCACTACATCACTACATCACTACATCACTACATCACTACATCACTACATCACTACATCACTACATCACTACATCACTACATCACTACATCACTACATCACTACATCACTACATCACTACATCAATACTAGCTGCTTTTCTCAATATGTGAGCAGCACAATTTGGTTCATTTCTGTCATTATTCACAGACTCTGAAGGTTGTTCAACTCTTCTTGAAAATGACACTGCCATTTACCATTTGCCTGGCTCATTCTAGCGAGATGTGTGTTTTTCACATAAAAGTATGACAAAGATTGAAGAACGGGACCACTTTACGTCTTTTAACTCACAGTAAAGCTTTTGTAAGAAAAATGTGGCAAATGCCAAGACATATTTCTGAGAAGGGAAGTGTTTCCCCACGTTGTATTGTGTTTCAGAGTTGATCATCAGTATGTATCAGTGGACACATCACTGTCAGACCGTTAGATCTTGTGGACTACACACTGCAAAGAGTTAAATTTGCTTGAATTAATAATATTTTACCTAAAATTATCTGCCAACAGAACAGTATTTTTGCACTTAATATTAGAAAAAGCATATAATTTGAAGTAAATTTAGATTTATTATTTATATTATAAATGCATATTATTTATTAAAATCACTATACAATCACTATACAAATAAGAATAAGAATCCCTTATTATCACATTTTTAGTGCAAGAATTAGTTTTTTCTTAATTTCAGTGCAAAAATACTTGAAGAGTTAATTTGGAAAAACAGATAAGTGCCATTGACAAAAATAAACTTAAGTACTTTTCTCTTTGCGTTGCAATAATGTTAATGACCACATGAATGTTAGTGAATCAGAAATATGAAGTCACTTGCTATTGATCAAATTTATTCAACTTTCCTCTTCCTGGTGTCTCTATTAGAGCACAGGGATAAAAATGTAGCAACAAATTCAAAATATCTGTTTTTACAAATGAACTCTTGACTTGTTCCATTGGCAGATAATTTCACTTGGCAAGTTAAAATGACCCAGAATGAGGTCAAATATTATGAATTCAAGCAAATTTAACTCATCAAGAGATCACTTTCTTGCAGTGCAGTCAGTGACCCTTTGAACAGGCTATAATGTAGCCGCTACATCAGGGGTGGCCAAACTTTTGTCAGCGACGGCCACATATTGGTTTGTACACGACATGGAGGGCCACAGATCTGCAGCCGGTGCAGTCACACATTCAACTGGGTTCATGTAAGAGAGGTTAAACCTTTCTCCACAAGCGTCTTTGTGTCCTTTAAAAGCGCTATATAAGTTGCATGTATTATTATTATTATTATTATTTAGTCTGGAGCCTTAATGCAAGCGCTGTCTCACAGTAAAATGTGATCAATTGTTTAGAATTGTTAAACCTGCAGAAAAAAGGATCATCTCTGGCGACATGTGCCAATTCAACGAGACGATTGTGAGCCACCAAGAACTGGTCCGAGGGCCGCATGTGGGCACCCCTGCTCTACATGTTTTGTGGTGAAACGTCAGCATTTAGTCTCTGCTAAGAAAATCCAGCGCGTTTGATTGACTAAACTGAGTAATATTTAGTGATGTGACGTTCACGACCGATACATAAGATGACTTATGACTTGAGACTTGTGAAAAGAGCCAGGTCTTCTTTGTCATTCAATTTTACACAGATCATCACAGAAGCAGCTTTTTGCCTCCAAAAATATAGTATTTGTGGACACATTTTGTCTAATTATGGCACAGTATTTTAGTTGCATGGACACTTTTCAAAAGCTAGTTAGCTGTCGAACACCCAAAAAGGATATGGTGAGTTAAAAATACTAGAATGAAGAATATTTTAGATTAATATGAGAATTTCTGACTGAAAAATGAGTGGAATAAGACATTTTCTTCATTTTTTTTGGTTCTGTCAGGAAATAATTTTACTGATCAACTCAAATCAAGGTTAACCAGTTAAATTAACTTATTGTATGATTAGTTTTGGCAATATACTAAAAAAATGAAAATGAGCCAGTATTTTGAACGGCTCTTTACTATGACCGGCTCCCAGATATCCGTCTCCTATTAATAAAGAGCCATAAGTCCCATCACTAATACATTTCTAGAACAATAATCAATAAAAAATAATGTTTTAGTCCAGACCTCTTCCGTGAGACGCTCTGGGGACCCACCGGGAAGTTTTGGAGTTCCACTGTTCTAACCAGGTAAAATAGTTTCTTTCTTTGTTGTTGGTTCTCAAAGTTTTGTTTCAAACCGATGAAGCCTGGGACACGCTGTACCTTCACATTCCCAACACAACACCCAGCCAAGGTAATGTTTATCATAATGAATGGTATTGAATGGAACCATGTAAATGTTTAGGAAAACCCCAACTCAGAAATCCCCTCAACTTTTATTCGTAATTGCTCGAAATCCTCACATTTCTCTCCCGCTTCTTCTCTGACTTTGTGCGTGTGGCTTCTTCGGTTTGTGACTTATACCGAGAAAGTGCCACAGGAAGACGGCGTTGTGTCGAGTCGCAGTGGCTGTGGGTGGGCTCCCTTTTGAAACAACAACACTGCTAACTGCTAACGTCTCCCTCCTCGCGTCTCCGCCCTGCTTACAGCCCGCGTCTAGACTGGCCCCTGTGAAGGTAGGCTGCAGTCATAACAAGGGATTGAGAGAGCAAACAACCGCGGCCATCCAAAACTCTATGGCGTCAGAATCAAAATACTAAACCTCTGCTCTCTCGAATGGGGGAACATCGCGGTGTACAATTATGAGATAGCGGCGAGGAGACGAGAGATTTGTAAGGAAGCCAGCGTGCCCCATGTGCCACACCGCGCACACAGGGAGAGGCAGCTCACCAGATTGGCAGTGGGCTAAAGGACCTGCAACCGTTACTAAGCAGTGTGCCAAGGCGGCTGCTGGCCTACTTACGAGCTATTCTCTCCACAAGCCGGGAAAATACACACTCCCCAACACGCAGCCTCGAGCTAGACTTTGGTATTTCGAACTATACATGCATTTAGGCCACTTACTTCACGCATACAATCACTACAGATAGTAGCAGTCTCCTTTACTTCATGTTAGTTAGGGGTTTTCTTTGTCAAGCTAGTCAAATACTTAATACTTTTATTGAGCTACCCCTTTGCACACTACTTTTTACTTCTTCTTGGGTGAAATTATTGAAATATTTTGGCTACTCAGTCCACCTCTGACCCAAACACACTCTACAACACGCAGCCTTGACCTTGATTTTGGTATTTCGAACTATACATGCATTTAGGCCACTTACTTCACGCATACAATCACTAATACAGATAGTAGCAGTCTCCTTTACTTCATGTTAGTTAGGGGTTTTCTTTGTCAAGCTAGTCAAATACTTAATACTTTTATTGAGCTACCCCTTTGCACACTACTTTTTACTTCTTCTTGGGTGAAATTATTGAAATATTTTGGCTACTCAGTCCACCTCCGACCCAAACACACTCCCCATCACACAGCCTCGAGCTAGATTTTGGTATTTCCAACTATACATGCATTTAGGCCACTGTACTTCACGCATACAATCACTAATACTGATAGTAGGAGTCCTCTATACTTCATATAAGGTGTTTTCTTTGTCATGCACTTGCAGCTAGTCACAACAGACTATTATAGTTGCTTCAATAATACTTAATACTTTAATCGAACTACCCCTGAAGAAATTGAAATATTTTGGCTACTCAATCCACCTCTGACCCAAACACTCTCTCCAACAAACAGCCTAAAGCCTGACTTTGCTACTAGACAGTTGAAAACAAGAATTTGGGCCACTACTTTCTCTCGAATACAATTATTTGGACCTCATACACTTAAAAATGAGTTTATATTCATGACTGTCGTTGATCTCATTTCTTAGGTCGACCAGTTACTTACGGGAACTGCTATGAATGAAGTCATTGTGAATAAACATTTGAGATTTTGTAGCTTATACATGTAATTCTCAAAAAAACATCACATTTGATTGAAAAACGTGCTTTTTAGCTACTCATAGCAGCCGTAATTGATGTTATTTTAGAATTGTGCTATTTACCTAGTCTTGGTTTTTGATCCAAGATGGTTTACCCCAGCTCTAGGTGTGGAGTTTATTGGTACTTTGTTGTCCCTGCTCTGTTCTTACTGCTCCCTAAAATGCTATAATTCAATTCAGCCAATTGAAATAGCTGCTTTAGGCTATGTAAGTTCGCTCTTCACTCGCCATGGAACGTTCAATAATCAATAATTCGCGCCGCCTTACAGTAAAACAGTCACCCTCCCGAAATTGCCCGTTACAATGTGACAAATAAAATTACAGGAGGAAACAAGTTGGCAGCAAAAGTGAGCAATCAGCGAACGGCGGTGTGCATTACCCGCGCTCCTCATTTCCCCCCCGTTACTCATGATGCTGCTAAAGATGCTTCTGTTGACTGTGTTGGAGCGAGCTAAACACCGTGATGACATTCCCAACATGACCTCAATCAAGCGTTTTCGTCGCCCAGAGGCACAAAACAATCGGCAAACCGGGCTGCTGCGGAGAATCTCTTTAACCTCATTTCGTAATGAACGAAATCATACGCGGGGGGGGGAATTGTTTTACTACCCGGCGAGCGGCTGCGGCTTTCTGGAGAGGAGTTGTCGGGGATTTGCATACGTTGTTCAAAGTAAAGATGGGAGAGCGATGGGGGCCGACGGGAATAATGATGCCTGGAGAGTTGCAGCAAGGTGAGCGTTTAGATTTGTTGTACAATCAGTTTGGAGGAGCACCAACATTTGTAACTGTAAATGATGTATCCTCCACAGTATAATACTTTTAAACACATGGTTTAGAGCAGCAAACTATGTCATCAAATTATAGTTATCAACATTGGTGATTCAATAGGCCACAATATTGCAAAACCACTACTATTAGGTTATCTTATTCTAATACATGGGGTCTCAATCCTTTTCTACCCAGTGAGCTACTTTTGCGCAACAAAAATGGCAACTTATGCTTCAAAGAAACACAATGTAACTAGGTTTCTAGGAGCCAAGATGACAATTCACAACAATAAACAAAAATGACACTAGTTTCCAATTTATACTTTGCTAAACTGCAAAAAGTAAATATCTGGATTAGTTTAAATGACTCAAATTTAGTTTTTTTTTTTTTTGACGAGTTAAGATTTAGTCGCTCATTTGAACTCAATGATTGCACCTGATCTGGACTGTTTCCGATCCATTTCAATACATTATTTCTTATTGAACCTATTTGCCAATGGGGTAAGATCCTATTGGCAGTTTTATCGTAGTTTTTTAAGTGAACATTTCCTTAAAACCAGCCGGAAATACCCTGAAATCCGCAAAATAACTTCGATGACAGCAGCAAATAAGTCTAATCTGCACTCAAAACAAGATTAATATTCTGAAATCGAGTCATTTAAACCCATGCTTGGTTTGTGGTTTACTGTGTTGGCCTATCCGCTTGAATAGGCCAATAAACACAATATAAATAAAGCTCTTCTCCTTCTTCTTAAATGTTTGGAGATGTTTTGTTCAGAAAACAATATACAGTATCTGTAGAGATGTGAAAAGTCTTTGGTGAGCTACTTGGAAAGGGCCGGCGAGCTGCTGGTTGGAGATGCCTGTTCTAATACAGTATGTGCATAAAACACGGTCCTTAGAGGGGAAAAACGAAAAAAGATCAGCTTTAGTCATGATTATCCTAAAGAACTTCCTTTTAGCCTTGTTTTGTAATGTATTTAAACTATTATTTGAAGAAAACAAATCATACTTTTTGTTGAAATACAATGCAACGTACAGTAATTGAATAAGATATCACAATAATATTATCAGATTCCTGCCTCATATTGCAAAGCCCTATGATGGTTAGTAAACAATCAACTCAAACTCACTTGGTTTCTTGACTGCCCTCTTGTGGTGGGAGTTAGAATACATGAGAGGGGTCTCAGCCGTCGAAATCTCTTTGGACATTTACACATTTTATGAAAACCAGGCACACGGACAAGCAGACACCAATAAATAAAGCAAATGGATGGTACATTAACCCCGTCTCGCAATATTGAAGATCATTTTAAATGCTGGCCCATCATGCAGCTCCGGATGCACTCAAGAGTCTGTCCATTAGGTTTTCAAACAAATCTACCATTTTCGTTTTAACTTAACCACAAAAAACTATTTGGTGAAAATGACAACTTTTCATGTTTAAATAATATTCAACTAGATTTTGGTTTGATCGTTTGTGAAGAGCTTTTGTTGGCTAAACCCTTAAGTGTAATTATTTCAGTTCCACAGCAGCACAAGCTCCTCTGTGATAATCACTGAAGATATGTGCAATTATCGCATGTCAATCACGGAGCCAGCGCGCTGCATCGAATGTGATCATGAATAGAACGCACATGTAAAACCCAAGAGACTTGCAGCACATGCCCTTCCCTGTGCAGGAAACATGAATATTGTATTTGTTTAAATGCCTCCAAATCAGGCAGAGGTTTCCGTGCACCCACATGTTAACCTAAGCACTGAGCGAGCTCTCTGAACGCCTGGGGGGAGAGGAGTGCAATGAATGGGAAAGCAGGCCACACTTCTATCCAGGCCATCTTTATTGATCCTCCAAAGCCCTCTGACAGAATACACCCCCATCTTGACCACAAACAGGGGACAATAAACAACCAATAAATAATAATCTGCAAAATTAAGGCGGTTCTACATCTCCAATAGAACACAACAGTGTCAACATGGTGAATTACAGCTCTGTAGCTTAGTACAGTACAAGCAGTAGACTCAGAGACCATCACATCTAAAAAGGCAGCACTTTCCCATAAGTGAACCATTTATGTATGATACTCCCACTGAAATGAGATAACAGAGTACTGTGGTCAGGAGAGACTGGCGAGTCTACACTGACTGCACAAATATATTCTAAACTCAACAGATAATGGCATGAAAACTTCAATGCGTTTGTCCTACTAAAATAAAATACTTCCAACCACAAGGACGCGGTTCTTTGTATGTTTCTCAAATAGAAATAAATAAATACACCTTTACTGTCTGGTAAATCAAAGTGGAGTCCAGGCCTGGGCTACACAGTGTCAGAGCATTGTTCAAAGTGGCATTTTATTACATTCAAGTCCACAAAACTGGGCTGAAGCAGGCTTGGAGCTCACACCTGTGGCTCCAGCACAAGTAAGACACTGTCCTGTGTCCCTCTGGACGTCCCGGACTGTAGCCTGTGTGCCTTGCTGCTGCCTTGTGCAGGAAGGTGCTCACAAAAATAAAAGGAATGAGCACTCATCTGCCCAGGACTATCCATGCTCCTCACTCCATTTGTGCCAAAGCAGATCCTCTCAGCAGCTGACTGTGCTGGGCTGCTGTTTGCTCACAAAGTCTGAAATAAAGTCAAACTCATTTTGTCCCAAGAAGAGTTCTGGTAGCTCCTGCACTCGGTCTAGGCCTAGCTCCATGACCAATGAAGTGAGCACCTCCTCATCGATCATATCTGCGTCCATGCCATTTAACGCCAGCGCGGGGCCAGCCATGTGCTGCATGTTGGCCAGCTGTGCTGGGTTCATGCGGTACTGAGCGGGGCCCATGTGTCCCCCTGCCATAGGTCCGAGTGGGTGTCCATGGTACTGAGTGTTGAGTTTCTGCAGCTGCATGCTGGCCATGAGCTGCTGGGATGTCATGCCTCCATTCATGAACTGCTGCTGCTGTTGTTGTTGTTGTTGCTGTTGTTGTTGTGGGTGCTGCTGTGGGTGCTGGGAGGGGGGTGGGTGCTGGCCTGGGTGCTGCTGGGGGTGCATATGGTGCTGCTGTCCAGGATGATGTTGTCCGTTGTACATCATGTTTCCAGAGGTCATCTGGTGATGGCCCATCTGAGCTCCGTTCATCTGTCCGTTCATGGGTGCACCCATGGCCTGTCGCTGCCTCATGGCGTTCTCCATGTTGGCCTGCCCACCTCCATAGTGCATCATTTGGCCGTTGGGCATGGGCCGCATGCCCTGCTGGTTAGCATGCTGCTGGTGACCCGCCTGCAGGCCGCCGTTCATGCCCATCCTGTAACCGTGGAGACCGCCACCTGCTGAGTTGTGATTCATGGGCATCATCAGATGGTCTGCCATGCCTCCTGTAAAGCAGAGAGACACTGATCAAGACAATGTGCACCAATATGTTTACACGCTACTACCACAAATGGTCACAATCCCCCATAGATGTTCATCTGCAGTGCATAACCCATCTGACCATAACAGCCAGGAGCCTATTCAATGCGATTTTGTTTTCTTTGTGAGTGGTTCAACTTGACTCTGGCATCTCGGATAAAAGCAGGGTTGTAAGACTGTAATTCACTATCTCACTTGACATTCAAACACTAAACCCCCGGAAACACATAAAAGCTTCTTGTTCCTTTGGGCGAATACTGGAGAAGACATTACTGGAGTGCTTAGTCTTCCTCAATCCTCTTTCTCTTTGTGCCAAGCAATGAACGCCCAGGTTGGAATTACAGGTTCACATCATTGTTTGGAAATAATGTTCTGCTCGATGATCCACGCACGACATTTACGATAAACGTGCACGTGCATTGATAATACATCGCTCAAACCGCATTTATGTACGATGCATGTCAGCTACGACAAACATCAGTTACATTTTACGCACGTAAGGCTGCAACAAAGACCACTGACATCACACATCCCAAACAGCTGAATCTCCACATTTCTGTCAGAGAAGTGCCTTCAATAAACGCCGCTGCTTTCACCTTGCTCTTTATTGTGTGCGCTTTACAACGTGGAGCAAATCTACCCGTTCGGATCCAACCACTTTGTAATTGAAATAAAGGCTCGCGCGCACGCCAGACCACACTCAACAATCACAAACGATGGAAATGCACTTACCCGAAACCGTTACGTCTCCACAAAGTTGCGCTACTTGGCTGTGGCTCCGTCCTTTCCAGTCCTGCGAGCTGCTCCTCTGTTTAGGCTCTGTATTCCACTGGGTTACGCTTCATGCTCCGCGAGAACGGTGTGCACAAAGACTGCCGCATCAGATCTTGAAACGACTGCCTATTTTCTGGGTCAACTCAGGGATTATGTACATCTAAAAAGCTCAGAGGAAGGCAGTCGAAGAGAGGTGGAGCCTCGGTCCAGCCTCTTCTTTGTTCCTATTGGCCCCAGCGTAACATTATTGTCTATGGGCGTAGAGAAAACCTGCTGGGGAGTTGTGACACAGTCGCATGTTTTAATTCTCTCCTCCCACTGTTTCTTTTTGAAAGATTATTTTGACACTTGGTTTGCGTTTATAAGTGGCTGCTTATATTGTTTTGTTATTCAGTAGATACACACATCAGTTGCTCCTTTCACTGTTTGATGTCTGTGCAGCCCTGCCACTCTTGTTGTGACATTGGGCTGTACAAAAATACATTGATTTGATAGATACATTGAATAGATAGTGCCTTGTACATGTGAATGCTGTTTGTTTATTGCTTAGACCTCATCTCTTGGATCACTGCTGGTCACTGCTGCTCCATGTGACCTGCTGCGGGCTGAGCAGTGGTGGAGGGGGCAGTGGAATGTTGTCTGCTATTCTAGGCCACAGAGGCAGCAGCAGCAGAGGAGCTGAGCTGGATGTGCACTCCAGATGCCTACATGACTATGTGCATGTCTGTGGTTCTGCTGAACACATGCACACGTCTCTGATTGCCCACTTCAGGCAAACTGCCGCTTGCCAGCGAATTGCAAATGAATAGAAGCACTTTGTACAACTCGCCAATTCATTGTCCAGGGAACTTGTCTATAAAAGGCACACTACTGGCAGGCTTTGTCATCGTTTGACTTTGCTCACTCATTCTCAACCAGTGCTAATAAGCCACTCCCAGGTGTAAGAATTTCACACAGGCAGGCAGGCCAAACACAAAGAATCAACAGCAACAAGTCTACCACACTCCGTGATGAAATTACAAATGATTTAACTATGAGGCAGTGCAGTGCACAAAACTCTGCCCCAAGCCTTTTTTAATTACATGTTCCTGGCACTTTGAGCTACACCAGACATTGTTGCTAACCATCTTATAGTTTTCTAGAATAAATGGTACATTGATCCAAAAAGGGGGAGTTCTCAGAGCATTTCTTATCAAATTATCCATGGCAACAAACAGGCCTTGTGTTTGGTCAGTGCAGATGACCCATTCTGCCAAAAGAGCAACAGAAGGATTCTTTTTGTCCCTGCCAGCTCCAGGCAGGAGCTTAACTGCTGTGAGCACACCTTCATGGTATAATGCTTTAAAGGCCTCATTGTGGAGTGTTCTGTCCTTTTGTTGCTGGTGGCTCTCTGCTGAATAACAATAGTCTGCTGCTCAAGATGACAGTGTATCTTTATTCTGCTCTCAGTCCTGCCAGGCAGGATGTCTGAGAGACATCACGCACCAAAACATGAACTTACTTTATGTCCTCCCTGACCATTGTTCATTGTTACTTTGACAGTAGAAAGCAAGGCTTTGAGAGTGTCCCATGGAGCCGGGCACACACTAAAATGGTCTGCAAGACTGATGATCCTGTTGTCTGCACTTCCAGCCCCATTCTGTGTAAAAAAAAAAATATATATATATATTATATATAATATATATAAGTGAGGGATTATGAGGAAGTAGCAGTATTTGCAGATGACCTTCACTTTTATGTAACATTTGGCT
Organism: Lesueurigobius sanzi; assembly: GCA_900303255.1. Taxonomy (NCBI): domain Eukaryota; kingdom Metazoa; phylum Chordata; class Actinopteri; order Gobiiformes; family Gobiidae; genus Lesueurigobius; species Lesueurigobius sanzi. The sequence goes on from OMNZ01077011.1 coordinate 11,207, forward strand.
CCCAGTCCTGTGCAGAATGCATAATTAACTCTGAAAAGATTATGTTGGAGAAATGCTTTCCACTCTACTATATGAATACTGAACTTTGTCATGCTAAATTGAAGCCGTACAATGACCCAGAGGCTTTAAGATGTGTGTCCATACATGTAGTGAGCGAGCCAGTTGGGGACGGGGGTGGAAAAGTGTGTGGGGGTGGTACTGCTGTTTACCAAATGTTAGCATTTAGACTGGAGCAACAGGTTAGCATGTATTATTGGTTCAATTGATGTATTAGTATTACTGAGCCATCATATACATGGCAAACTGGCTGGTTACAGGCTAAACGTGGTTCTTTGAGAGTCTTAAGTGTGTAGCTTCAGTTACAGTGGCCATGTCCAAATCAAATTCAATTTATAAGAACCATTTTTATGACGAACTCCTTCACCTCTTCTTATGCATATGTCCTCATATGTAAAAATATGTGTGCAACTGTGCATTTTTCTGAATCGTGTTCATCTTGCCTTCTAGTTCCTTTACCTGTCAGGTCACGTCAGGCCATTCACACCTGGAACAGCAGCTGATATAATAGTATGTCACACCCAACAACACCAGGCGCCTCTGAAGATGGCTGAGGTCCCATTGAAACAAGTCGAGGTAAATGAATAGCACATCGTTTACCCATTTGTCTGATATAGAAGAACAAACGAAGAGTTTATTTGCAAAAACAGATAAGTGCCATTGACAAAAATCAACATATGCTTGTAGTTTTCTCTTTTTGTAGATGAGATTTTAATGACCAGATCTATTTCAGTGCATCAGAAATATGAAGTCACTTGTTATTGATCAAATTAATTCACCTTTAACTTTACTGGTGCTACCTGTAGAGTACGGTAATACAAATTTATAACAACTTAGCAAAAAATTAAAAATGGAGATATCTGCTTTTGCAAACGAACTCTTCAAACAAACAGTGATAAACGTTTTTATCTCCAACTATAGCTGGCCTGTTTGCATTTCCATGACAGTAGTGCTCCCTGAAGGTTGTGAAACATGAAGAATTGGGATGTTAGAAAAGTTAGGGATACTTTTAGATTACAATTAAGAATGTCAAATGTACACACACAAAAACAGGCATAGGGCCTTTCATTGAGAGTGGATTGGCTCTATGGATTGCTAGTAACAAATGTTGAAATATGTCTGCAATGCAACCAAGGGCATTGTTTTGACTAATGAGAATGTTGTTTTCATCTGTGTTGGAAATTAGGCTCTTTTCAATAGTTGTTCAGCTTAATGGGGTGTTTTTTGAGTCTGATTTGACAAAAGCGTATAGGGATCAGTGCCTCGTAGAACAGAGAAAAATGAGGCAGCAGATGAGCATACTGTACAATGTATCACTCATAAATGCCGCTCCTTTGGAAAGAGCCATGACGGTGGCGCCCCAAAGACAGAGCGTGTTTGTGTTGGTGCTTTGTGATTGCATTTCCCCGGCGTTAACCTTACATCCCATCAGCTGACTTGAAAAGTAACGGGCTACATTAGCAGGCGGCCTTGTATTTTCACATGCTAAATAGCTGTCACTTCCCCCATTAGCTGTGTCATCGCTCCAGCCATTATCTGCCTGCTGCACCTTTGACTACGCAATATACCTCTCCTCGGTAAATGCGCCGTGGGAGGGGAGTTGACAGTGCCGCGACCCACCGTTGGTGTTTTAATTCCAATGGGTAACCAACTACTAATATATATTGTATCCTCTAAGCAACCGCATCGTGGCGGCGGACTCAATCCTGTCTGACTGTAATCCAATATGGGTTCAGGTGGTGGCCGCCAGCGTATTCAGGCCTATAGATATAGACAACCTCTAATTCCCTTCACAGCAAGTTTACGCTATTGCATAACAACATATTGGGATCACTAATTACATAATACAGCAGGGCGCTGCTGTCCAGAGCGCAGTCTCTTTCAAAAGTGGGATGTAAAGTAAAATACAATACAATACAATACATTAAAATCAAATAAAGTCAAATAAAATAGCATTTTATGTGAAAAAATGGCTAAAATTCCCTGTGTCTTTCCCTACACTGCAAAAACTCATATCTTAGTAAGTTACAGTAAGTAATCTAGAAATTAGTTACATTTTCTTGGAATAAGTCCTTGGTTTGAGAAACTAATGTCAAGATACTTGTCCATGGGGCACGTTTTTTACGTTTTTTACACTTGAATTAGGCAAAACTCCAATAACAATCTTATTTCAAGTTATTTTTGTTTAATTTTGAGTGTTGAGGATTTTTTTCTTAATTTTAGTGTAAAAATCTTGCCCTATGAACAAGCATCTTGGAATTAGTTTCTCAAGCCAAGGACAAATGTACTTATTTCAGGAGAATTTAACTCATTTCCAGATGACTTAACTTACTAAGATATGACTTTTTGCAGTGTATTTATACTTATTGTTAAGTAATGGATAAAGCCTGTATAATGCTTGTATAGTTTATTTAGAGAGAGATGCTAAGAGACATTGTTATATATATTTTTTTATTTTTATTCTATTTTATTATTATTATTACAGGGTTTCCACGGGGCATTAAAAAGTATTACAAGCCATTAATTGAGTTTAATTGAGTAAAGTGGCATTAAATCAAAAGTTCTTGGAAAATAATGAAAGTGTTCAACTAATATTGCAGCAGAAGTTCGTCAAACATACAAAAATGTAGGTTTATATTGATGGTTTTATTTTGTTCATACATTAGTTACAAAGATTTGTTCAGAGGGGATTTGGGACATTTTGTTTAGTTTTTGATTAAACTGGTTATTAGTGAATAAATCTGTAAAAAGAATCTAATTTTGCTTTGTTGTTTGGGGTTCAAAACTAGATAAATCAGGCTAGGAATTGAATATTGAAAACCCCCCCTGAACAAACCTTCAAAGTATTGTCAAGTCCAAGAATGTAAAGTTTGGAGTCTGTAGGAGCTGCTAAAGGGGAGATGCAAGAGTGTATAAGAACAATGCATTTTGAGAAATTGGCCTTTGAAGTTACAATTGTCTGTGTAAATCTATAAGAAACGATGAATAATAATTAAACACCTTGTTGTGTATTTGTTTCCAAGTGAAAGTGTATCTGCTCAGAGATCAAATTGGCATACAATTGGAAAACAAAAAAATGACTTTTGCCTGCAGTGTCTCCCCTTAATTGAGTCAGATGATCTTGGCACATATGTTTAGAACCACATTGCTATTTTAGATACTACAGGATCTTCATGTTACAGGATGAAGCTACAGGATAATCACATGGCCGCTGTAATGAAAAGTAAAGGCCCCATAAAAAGTTCCACAAAAAAAAAATACCAATAAAATGCAATACAATAAAAAAAAAAGTTAAATTGCTAAAGAAGTGCTGACATATAACCCTTTTCAGCTTCAAAGTAGTGAGACTGCTGCTAAGTATATCTTCCCACATTATCTGTGTCCTTCTCAGCTCATTTCCCTTATGACAAGAAACCAAAAGTCAGTTTGCCACTCACTCCTCTGCGTCGTGTGTGGGGGAGGGCTGTTATTGTTCTGCTAAATGAGAGAGTCTCTATAAATACTAGCGAGGCTTCCTTCTCGGTCTTCCCCACCAATCAACAGTCAGCGCTGAGCCGAGCAGCTGAGAGCGGGCCAGTGTAAGCCTGAGTCAAGGCTACAACACGGGGATGGGGGGTGTGTGTGTGTGTGCGTGGAGGGTGGGAGGGAGGGAGGGAGGGAGCGGTTATGGGGGAGGGTGTGACGCCGACATACCAGGCCCGTGGAGGACTTTGTCAGGCGACTGGCCGGCCAACTGAGCGAGACCTGCTAACTGCAGTTAACTCCTGAGGCCATAGTGGGGGAGAGTGAAAGTATAGTGATTTGGTGGAGTGGGGGTGGACGTGACTTACCAACTCCCCAAAAAAAAAACATGCTGCACTACACATTCTTGGGTTTGTTTTAAGGCTGGGGTTTTATTTTTGTATTGAATATATAGTATGGCCAGTGTTGGGGAGTAACTAAATACATGTATTTAAAATACGTATTCAGAATACACATTTTGAGTAACTGTATTCAGGTACAAATATTCTCTCATTTAAGGGTATTTTGAAAACAATTACTTTTCAAATACCAAAGGAATACAGAGAGAGAGAGAGGAGAGAGAGAGAGAGAGAGAGGGAGGAAGGACGGAAGGAAGGAGGGAAGGAGAAAGAGAGGAAGGAAAGGGGGAGAGGAAGGAGAGAGAGAAAGAAAGAAGAGAGACAGAGAGAGGAAGGAGAGAGCGAGGGAGAGGAAGGAGAGAGAAAGAGGAAGGAAAGGGGGAGAGAGGAAGGAGAGGGAGAAAATAGAGAGAGAGACAAAAGGAGAGAGACAGAGAGAGGAAGGAGAGAGCGAGGAAGGAGAGAGAAAGAAGAGAGGAGA
>OMNZ01077019.1:0-10143 GCA_900303255.1 Lesueurigobius sanzi
TAAGATGATTTTTATAAGTTTAACGCACAGCGACAAGCAGCAGTTTAGACTGGAGCATCAGCTCTAGGAGTCAAGCTAAAGTTAGCATTTGATCTGTTGTACAAAAACAACAGGCCACAGAAAGATTTTATACATTCACTGAACAATGGGACACAACAGCAAAAGTGTTCATGAATACCACAGACATTTTATCATCGCGAAGACTCCACCGGGCAGCGCTTTGAGACGCAAAAGTGAGCGAGTGTCGGGGAGAGCGAGGGACAGCCAGAGTCAACATATGGGTCGCAGTTACAGCGCGCATTTCTCATTACTCCAATAAACTAGTGAACAGTTTGTAGATTAAATATGTGCAATAATACCTGGACATGGCATAAAGAGAGTGTATGGCTGCGTGTGGATAACACAGAGCAGTTTTCCTTGTCATTGTTGAGACAAGCTGTGTGCTCCTAAGAGCTTTCACACTTTTCCAAAAGTGGACCTTCTCTCAGTTGACCTGCTGATGAATTCTTCAAGCAGGGTCGAAACATATCGTATGAGTTACAATTGCAACTCCCCACCAATTAAGATCCAGCACCAAATCAAGTTGGATCCTGGCAGCTAACGTTGTCAAAACAAAACAAGAGAGAATGGAGACGACTGAGGAAAAGGAAACTTGGATTACACTTTAGCTCGGTGGCTTTATTCTCTCTTGTTTCAGTTTATATTTTGCTAAAAGTAACTCAAAAGTAACTAAGTAGTGTAACTCAGTTACATTTTTAAACCTGTAACTAGTAATAAAGAATATATTACAATTTGTAAGTAACTTGCCCAACACTGTTCATAACGGCCAAATGCATGAGCCTCTCCTGCCTCATAGTGGGCTATTGCGCAGCCAGGTTTTCAACCTGTGCAAAGCTGAGTAGCGCTCCGATGCCGACAACTGATGCTGATGGGAAGGGGTGCGGCCGCACCCCTAGTTCCGACGTCTATGGCTGTATATTACTGACATAAATGTATATGTATCGACTTACCGTTCTGGCTGCAGAGGTTCAATACAAGAAGTTGAAATACAGCCTGGTGTCCTCATCATTGTCTCCAGTTTAGTCAACTCAAGTGTGCCCCATAAGTTCCACCTGAATATTCATCCTGACTCTAGTGATGTCCTGACCGACATTCCAGGATGATAACTGCAAATATGACCCTTACAGTCCACACATTTAGAGTTATCCATCCAACAGGGTGGATATGGACAGATTGAGACCTAACACATAAGGCTGTGTGCTGCTTTTGTCCATAACAAGTAGGTAATCGTAGGTAAAGTTATTTGTTTTAAGGCTCGATAAAAGCTTGTGGCAATTGCACTGTGTTGTTGTGGCTCAAATTGAATTACGTATAGTTGAAAAGACAGGAAAAGGACAGACCTTTTGATCGGTAGGAAGACTATGAGGCTGCATGCTGTTTACAGGGCGCAACCAAAAGACATGCTGTTTCCACGTTGCATGGGTTAACAGGTTAAAAAAAATCTAAATAATGGATAAAGCTAGGTTCAAATGTCTAGTTTTATTTTGTTCAGATATTAGTTACAAATATTTGTTCAGAGGAGATTTTGAATACAGTGTTTTTGAATTTTAATAACTAGTAAATAGTGAAAAAACTATGTAAAAATAAAAGATGTTGCCTTTTGGTATTCAAAACTAAATAAATCAGGTTAATTAAATATGGAAAAATCCCTCTGAACAAACCTTGAGAATATTGTTCAGTACAAGACTGGAATGTTTAGAGTCTGTGAGAGTCTGCTAAAGTGGAAATGTTGTCGCCACAATCTGAGAAAAATGTATTTTGAGAAAATGGTCATTGAAGTTTGAATTCCCCATAGAGTTAGTACCTTATTGTAAAGATTATTTACATTTATTTGTTTCCAGGTAAAAGTTTATATTTTCAGAGAGGAAACTGGACAAAATTTGAAAAGGTTTAGACCATTGCAAACTGATTTTCGTAATTCACTTTTGCCCTGTTTTGTTCCTGATAACAAGTAATGTACTTGTGTTTCAATTGAATAGAACACAAAGCATTTGGGACAAAAATATTGCAATATTGTTATGGAATATCACATTTTTCCTGACAGTGTGCAGTCCTATACAATGATGTTATGTTACAAAACAACAGCAGGGGGTGTAAGTACTTCTCACAAAAGGTGCACAGAAAAGTTGTTTGTAATTAAAACGATTCAGAATCCGAATAGTCTTGATTGCCATTGAGAATGAAAGGTTTCACAGACTAGGAATGTTCTTTGGTTTACTCATGCAAAGAAACATAAACTTGTAGGAACAATAATTACTGCTCACGTTAATGTTGCATAGCAGAGCAGCATCTTCAATTACCGACTCGACTGCTCTGGAGAAGGCACTACATCTGCAGGATCACTCAAGTGTGTACAAATTGAACAAACCACAGCTCCAGGTCTGTTTTTGGTTTTGTAAGGTGGTCATGTAATATTCTAAAAATATGAATTTTGAATAATAAATTGCTCACACAACCGTTTTCCCTGGCATACCTCCTAGTTCATTATGCTCCGACACCGCCTCATATGCAGCTTTTTTTCTGTTTTGCTGCATTATTCCTCGGTAAATAAGTCCTCTGTTGGCCTCCGATGGTCAGGTTTACTCACCTAACAATGACAGGCCTCTCTCTCCCCCGCAGCGCTGCCAGTCCCTCCTGTTTGTTTGTTGTGCGCTCCCCCGCAGCACAAAGTCAACCTGCATTATCTAAACTGCCCTGTAGTGAGGACACAATCCGCTGTGTGTGATGCTGGCATCCATCGGCCATTATGAAGTCTATAAATAATGAGAGAAAGCCATTTATATGCTGCAATTAGGCAGACAAACCAAACAGAAAAGACAAACAGAAATGCGTCCATTCATGATGCAAATTGCTTTAAAGGTACAGTCAAATGTTATAGAATCCCATTTCTCCCAGGGCACGTGCCAATACAACTCTAAAGTCTAAAACCTCTAAAATTTCTTTCAAAAACTTGAAAGAAATTTACAAAAAGAAAATTGACAAATGTTTTCTCTGATTGGTATTTGATGATTCACAAACCTGCTATAGCTTACCTTTCTACTGGCCAACATCATGCACATGTTTCTGAATATTCCCACCACTTTTAGACACCTTCATGAGAAAATAATTAGACAATAGTTCATATGCTGACAGAGAAGAGATTGAACTGAAACAGTTTTTGTTTTCGTGTGCCAGATTGATATGCGTAGCACTCCGATTTGAGTTCTACACATTATCAATCTGGGAAGGCTCTCGTCCAATCCACTGGCGAAAGGGAGGGACCGTTACAGCAACACTTGTGAGCACCCGCCTACCGCACCTTTGCAGATTCCAGTCGGAAAAAAGCGCAAACGTCTCTTTGCTTTTCCCTTTTCAAAGTAGAAATAGTAGCATTTCGGTTAAAATAGAGTCAATTGCGGCATCAAAAAGTAAGTCCTCAGACGCAGCCATGTTTGTTATTCTTGGGCAGGACATTTGGTGCTACGTCATACCAACATGTCCCGCCTTCAACCCCAATGCAGGCACGTCATTGGTCCCACAAATATCAATCCGACCGTAAGGGATTGGAGTCTTTCAAGATCTATTTCCCCGAGTATGTGAAATCACAGATCACAGAGAAATTAGCGATAAACTAAGACTAGAAATCTGCATTTTGACTGTTACCACCAGGAGCCCGTTTCCAGCTGCCCTCCACCTCAATTTGAACACAACCTGTTAGGCCTCGCTCAAAACAGTCAGATCCGAATGCTGCTGGTTCACTGGTTGGGGACGTTTATTTTTCACTTTGTCGTTGCTAAATACCGCTTCTCCTGCGATCACACAAAAACCTGTCAAGCTTGTGTCATTTTTCCAGAGTCCAAGCTTTCTTCCAAAACACTGCCAATCACGCAGACAGGCGCAGCATCGTAAACATGTATTGTTGCTGCTTGCATTGTGTAATTTTAAACAATCTTTCTTCGCTACTGTCCTGTTCTTCAGACAATCGCATACGGAGTGGCTTTATGCAGTGTACACAAATTCATATTTTTTCTTTGCGTTGAATGCAGGCTTTGGATTTCCAGTTTTTGAAATCCTACGTGTTGTTTGAAGCTTCTGTAGATTGGAAAACCAAAAGCGTGAAGAGTCGTTCCCACCTGCTCCGAGGGTCACGGGCCGTGCTGAGTCTCTAGATCTGTTTTTGTTTTTTTTCACATATTGCAACCTCAGCCGGAAAAGGCAGGTGATATCTCCACTGTGCGTCTTATTGCATTAGGCTTTATTGTGTTAGTGTCCAGCTGTGAGAGGCCAGACTGCTGTGATCAAATCAGCCCACTGTGTTGGATGAGTGAGTGTGGCCTGAGTGATTGGTAGACATGAGTCTGAATAATTATGTTCTCATACAAAGAGACTTTATAGACAGCAGCCTGGTGCGCTCATGGAGACATGTTTGAGGCAAGCCAAGCACAAATAAGACCAATATTGTTTAAACAAAAATAGAAAATATCTGATTCTAAATGTATGTACAGTGCCAGCAGCGTCTATGTCAGTGTATAGCTTTCCAAGGTTGATATTTCAATTCCTACAAGAGGCATTGTAGTTATTGTGCCTTTGAGAAACACACTTCACCTTCTCTTTGTGTTTGTTTTAGACTCCAAGATTTAGAGTCACTGGTGATGGAGACTGTAGGTGTTTGTTAACTGAAAAAGATCCATCTTTTACCGATATTTTTCGCTTTGACGGAAAATTTGGAAGGCTGCCTGTCATTTTCACGGGATGAAAATTGAGAAATTGAAAATTGGGTTGAGAAAGCTATTTTGTTTTGTTTTTATGAGTGGAGTCTACCGAAGAAATGTGTGTGCGACCATTGCGATTATACTCTGTAAGCAAATTGATACAAATTATTATGTTCTCATCTTGCCTATTGTTGAAATTGCCATATGCTTGGTGCTTTAAGTGGTGTAATAGGGTTTGGCCTTCAGGGTTCACCCTTTCAGTCATTGTTTCATGCTTTGTAGTCAATCGTGTCTGAATTAAAATACTGACTGAAATAAACTACTACTAAAAGAAATACCTAAAAAAAATGAGAAATATAATGAGAAATTAGTTAATAACGGATAAAATAGGTCAGATTTTTGTACAACTTTGTCTTTCAAACTGAGACTGAGAGAAATCCTTTTTCTCCTTTTGAGCGTCAAAACTTTTCTTTACTTCCATTGCTCTGTGTAATCATCTGCTGAACCTTGTGCTTAGTTCAAAACATGTTGAACATTGTGAAACTCTGATTCTTAAATAAAATAAATGAATGAATGAAATTATCCCTAGCGAAACCACTGATATGTATGTTCATTCAGGAGCCCTGTCAGTGGCGTGCCTTATATACTGGCCAGTGCTCATGTGAAAGTGGCACGGCGGCTGAGTGAATGTGCTGGGCCTCAGAGCCAGGATTAGCCTCTTTGGCCTCTCCAGGGCAGGCCACTACAGAGGGCACTACAGAGGGCACTACAGAGCGAGTGAGGTAGTGGACCAGTGTGCAGCCCGAGCACAAGGCAAGCTGCAAACAGAATGAAGCGTGTAGCGTGTGATGTTGTGGTCCTCGGGCTCGAGCTCACTTAAAAGCACCAACGGTTTAATTCTGCTTTGAATTGTCTGAGCCAATAGTGGAGCCAGAAGTCACAAAGGGCCGCACACTGTATGCAGCAATGACAGGCTGTGAGATATGTCACATGTGAGACCCAGGGGTCTGCACATGTTTTATTACAAAAAAAACAAAAAAACACTGATTGATAATAGCACAGTGATGCTCTGTACAGAACAAAGCAGGTTCCAATCCTAAAGCAAAAGAGAATAGCAAGCATTCAACAATATTTTTTTGCTCACCTGCCGCAAACAGGGCCCTCAGAATCATTCATTTTTTATTTGTATAGCAGCAGGACACAGCTGTATTCTTTCATAACTCCTCCATAGCTTTCACTCATCTCTGTGTGTCCAATATGAATGTGATATAAAGACCAGTGCACAGACCACAGAAGCAGATCCACTGATGGATGAACCTCCTCAGTCCTGCCTCTGCAGCCACACAGTCAGTGATAAGTATTTCTGGGTGCTGTAAGTCATATAATTGCTTACATGGATAATAGACTGTAGCACAGTCTCATAGCAAATTGGTTTGAGGTTTTCCCCCATATAGCTGCATAGGTTTCCCTTGGCCACTTGGTCACACAGCTGAATTCTCAAAGTATTTTTGTTTGCACTGAACTAGCTGTCGTTTGGACCAATCACGTGGCAGTATTGTGGTTAAGGGCGGGATATCCGTGTGGTACGAACGCAAGAAATGCTGAGCCGAGGGCATGGCAGCGCAGGAGGACGCACACATAGCCACTGATATCAAATCAGTTTTAGCAGAATCCTTTTTGAAAGAGTGAGAGGCGTTTGGGCTTTTTACTTACACCAGATATGGCAGAGTTTCACAGAAGTATTCTGCTGAATGTCTCTTATTGGGAACAATCCCTGATTGGTGTGCTACACAACATCACTGTGGCTCTGGCCACGGTTAAGGACTCCCCTGAAATAGACAGATTCTGAATATTCTAGTTTTAACTATTATTTTATTAATGTTTCCGTTAAAATATAGGGATAATAAGGTTCTTGTAATCAAGAATTTATCATGTAATCATAGCAGTTATACTTGTTCCTTGGGTTAATCGTACACAAAAGGTCTTGCCCAAGGACACAACAACATTCCCCCCAGAAATAAAAATGTACCACGTAAAAGTCAATATGCCAATACTGTGATATTTTGGAGCTCTCCAAGTACTTTCTTTATTGCATTTTGAATGGTCTTACATTGATGTACAGTGTCATAGTCTTCAAAAGTGAACGAACAAGAGACTCTTGAAAAGGATGTCCTTGTGATGTGTAATTAATACTTTAATCGTAGCTGCTGCAATATTGATCAGCATCTTTAATCCCAGATCTGCCTCTCTTTTTATGGAACAACGCTCACCCATTAGTGACAGATTAGGGCTGAAATGATGGCTACAGACTATTCCGAGCCAAGACATTCTGTTTTGTCACTTTGCGCTGGTGCAATGGGGTGACTGCCAGTTCAACAGTGGCACTTTTCGCAGTGCATTGCCTTTTTGCGATGGATATTGCAGCGGGGGTTATTAACCAACACATTGTGGCTCTTTTTCAGCATGTTCCCATCTTTTCATTTGAAAGTCAGATGATCATTAGGCATAAAGTACGGCGGCACTTACTTATGAGGGAAGAAGGATTAGGACATTTTGTTTGGCGGGAGTGGCTCAGCTATAGCAAAGATGACTAGGACTATGGCTACGAACTCCAACGTGGGTGACTAGATCACCAGTATTGGCAATAAATACTTTTGTTGTGTCCATGGGCAAGACATTTCACCCACGCATGAATGCTGCAGTTTGATTTATGATAGTTAAGTTTAGTTTAACGTTACATTAAAAAGATGATTTACCACCATGCTACTTTCCATCTGTAGTCCTGAACAATACAACAAGTTACATACATAATAGATTACAATTCAAAGTGCAAATAGGTTTAGCAGCAACATATAAAGTGCAGTACAGCTTGTGGTTTGTTGCACTGCCAGTAGATATAAAGGCAGTACAGCAGACACATCAAAGAGCAAAGTCAACTTTATTGTAAATTCTGCTACATGTTGAGCACATACAGAGAATTTAAATTGGATTTCTCTCAGTTGTATGGGCTACAGCTCTGGTGCCTCACCGCTTCGTGGATGAAACTGCCCTTCAGGACCTGGCCTAGAGACTCTGCTGTATCCTCCCTGAAGGCAGCACCCATGACAAATTCTGTATCATGGGTGTGACGAGATACAGTATGTTAGCAATTAAGTATCTGTTAGGTAATGTTTTGTCATAAATTACTCTTTTCCAGTCTGCTAAAGTTTTAAGACGAGTAGACCCTAATCATCTGATTAAATATGCACACGCAATGTGGCACAAACAGGAGCGCTGTTTCCCAGTCGTTCTTAAAAACCTTCAAAGCAAAGGAAGGCTACCGTATTTACAATGAACCAGGACTAAACCAGGTCTGAGCCAGGAACAAATCAGGACTGAACCAGGTCTAAACCAGGACTCAGTGGAGAGTGAACAGAAGAAGTACATGCATTAGCTGCATGTGTAAATTCTAAGATAATATACAGGCATTAGGCAATGTATTATAGCAGTATTGGACCAGGACTTGGTATCGGCCTAGTCCCCAATTCAAAAGATCTGATCAGGACATCCCTATAACAAACCCCAACCCTTCAAAAATGTTAATACCTGTCTTATTTATTTATTAATTAAAATACGAAAAATGGTTTAGGATAACAAAAAATAAGAAACAATTAAGTAGAAAACACAATTCAAGTAAATTAGTTCCAAACAAAAGGTTCTGAATGACAACAAAGGAACTTCGAAACTGAGTGCCTCAACAACATACAGTTTTATTGATAATCTCTTGATTATTTCTAAGAGAAATTATTTTATTTTATCAGTATTATCTTTTTAAATTTAGTTTATTATCCTATTCCAGTATTATTACCCCCCTGTGTGATCCTGTCCTAAGAGCTGTTGTAAAAGGTGCATTTCTCCATTGTGAGATCAATAAAGAACGATCTTATCTTATCTTAAAACTAACCAAGTCACACAAAAAGCAAGGCTAGCCAAGGTGACAACAAAACAGGAGACACATCTACGAAAAACGAACGGGTGGCGAGCTGGGACCAGCTGAGCCCAGCCGACCAGGGAGAGGTGTGTGAGGAGCAGTCCAACCAACTAGTTATCGCCAAGCGCTGTTTGGATAACATATAAAACACGCAGAATTGCACAAACAAAAGAACAATGCTTGAGTGTGAATGTAAGCCTAAAATTGTAGCTACAGTAACGGCCACAGAAAACTAAACCCGGGGATGCATGACCCACGATGACTCCCCTCCCCCCAGTATGGCCTGCACTACCCTTGGCCTCATTGCTTACACCACTACTCCATTACCTATTGATTTCCTCCCATCAGGCGGACCGCTCAGCAAGGTCAGAGGAACCTTTTGAAGTCCTCGGTCGTCTGTATAGTTTTCCCTTCCTCTGTTCTCTACCCAGCGCACTCTGCCCTTGTTTTCCTCCTTGTTAGTCCTCCTTCCTAGCTTCCTTAAGTCCTTGTCTGGCTCCTCTCCGTCCTGTCAATCAGGCATGCACATCACGAGCCAGCGCTACCTACCTGCGCTGCTGAACGAGTGATTTCGCTCTCCTGGGAAAGCGCAAAGGAGGAGAGAAGGGGAGAAGAAGTGATGAGAAGGGCAATTGAGTGCAGTACATTTACAAGAGGAGTGGTGCTGTCAGAGCGCCACGCCGTGAATACTGAAGATGGGGAGCAATAACAAAAAAAAAAACTTTAATTCTGTCTTTTGATGTTTGCTTTAGGGGAAACTCAATTTTCAGGCTCTGTTAAACTTTCACCTGGAAACAAATAAATGACCTAATCATTGCAATAAGGAGTGTAATTGTTATTAGTGTTTCTCTGTAGAACTATGGGACATTTCTCAAAATGAATTTTCCTCAGATTGTGGTAATAACATCTCCACTTAGCTTCTACAGACTTCAAACTTTCCAGTCTTGGACTTGGGAATATTTGTGAAGGTTTGTTCTGAAAGACTTTAAAATATCTAATTACCCGAAAAACAAGGGAAAATTTGATACAGATTTATTCAAAAACTAAACGAGATATTCAAAATCCCCCTCTTGTCGAATTGCGAAAAATTGAAGGCGAGGCGCTGCAGGTGAAGAATGAAAAAATGTATATAGTGTGATATAGGGATTAGGGCTGAAACAACTAATCGATTAATCGTCAACTAATCGATTAATGAAATAGTTGTCAACTATTTTAGTAATCGATTAATCGTTTCTGGGATATACAGACTCAGACAGAGTAGGAATTACATCAAAATTTTGTATTTTTTGTGAAAAAACTATGTTGACTCTGAAGGCATTGGTTCTAGAAGTTTTTTTTGCAAATATTTTTGCTCTGATTGTTCCAAATCTTGGATCATAATCTAATCCGAGCAGAAAGAGGACTCTCTCGCTCTCACTTTTA
>OMNZ01077020.1:3736-14303 GCA_900303255.1 Lesueurigobius sanzi
ACAAAAAAAGATGACAAAAATGATGAAAAACAAAAAAAAATCATGATCAACATTGCCGACTTTACGTTTCTTTACAGTGGACCTGAGTTTTTATGTTTTCAAATCACAATTGAATCGTCAAATTTTTGGTTTTTGATGGTGCTTTTGTCAACTATTTTGGGCCCACTGCGCCTTGTGTGTCCAATTTGGGTCCTGTGGGGTATAAGAGGTTAAAGATTTAGATGAACAGACTCTAAAAACAAGAATGTTAATGAATTGTTGATGGTCGGATGGATTTTGTTTGGATGTTTGTATGGATCTTGTATCAAGTATGAACGTTGCTGACTCAGGTTTAGTGAAATCTTTTCTCTTGTGAGAATTGTGGTATGTCAAACTACCACTTTTCATTCTCCAAAGGATGAAATGAAAAGGCCGAGAACAGCCAGCTTTGTCACTGTAATGTTGTCTCCCTGTTTGGAGTCTAACCCTCAGTGACACTTCCATTCCATTTTTTCCATCCATTTTATTTTGTAATCAAGGTGTAAAGATTGTTTTGATGAAGAGCTTTGTGTACAGTATATGCTCCTACTGATATAATGTTTTTGGATACTTCTTGAGCCACTGAATGCTTCGGCCTGATCCCCAAATCCCCAAAGTGTAAGATTTAGTAACGGTTGCTTGTTCAGGCTGAAAGAAAAGTAGAAAGATTTGAAAATCAGCAGAAATGCTGAAATTCAACTTCAGCAACACTGCAATAGCCAGTTGTGCCAATTCCAAGCTTTGCATCATAAAATTCCTTTGTTTACGTTTCACTGTATGTACTCCACACAGTCGTTCCTTTGAAGTGCTGCTGGCCTGTAAGCTACACTCCTTGGACTCTAATGAACGTGATAGCCCCATGCAAAATGAGCTTTGGACAGCCAGAAGCCTCTGCTGTCCAGGTAAACAAAAGCTTTTGGTCGGCTGCAGACAGCACAGATCGAGCTTCCTCCCGGATTACATTTCATCTCGTCTCGTGGTTTTTGTTATGCCGAGCCCTCCCCACTTGCAACACATAATCGCAGCGGCTTGAAAGAGCTCATAAATCAGCCCACCACAATATATTGTAGAGAGGGAGAAAAAAAAGTGCGCCCCTGGCAGTTGAGGCGGCACAATGCCAAACTACGAGCGGGCCAATTTCGTCTTTGTATTCGGAGGCTGTTTGGTGGCTTGTTTTGAGATGTCTCGCATATGTGTTTGCATGAGTGGCTCAATGCATTCTTTATTTTGCCCCTAAACCAAAAAAAATGTCTCAGCGCCGTCTGAACTAGTACAAGTTTAGCCCGTAATACACAAATGTAGACACCAAGCTTCACACTTACTGCGACGCAAATGGCTTGAAAGAATATAATGTGTGACTAATTATAGGCTATAGATTCCTGGAGAAGCTTAGGATTTCAAGTGAGAGGTGAATTTCGATTCTGTTTCCAAAGGTATTTTGCGTTCTGTGTCGAAGCACAATGTTTGAAGCATGTGTGACTTTTGGACACTCGGCGAGATCACGTTTTTGTCACTTAAGTGTGTCGGTCTCTTGGCGGGTGAGTGTTTTTTTTGCGTTGCTGTGATCAGACATCTTGAGGACATGGATTGTGATTACCATATTGTACCATACATATTAGTTTTAGCTGTAAACGTTTAAAGTTTAAGTATTATGTCATTTTCTTGGATGAAAATGAAGTCCATTGCGTTGGGTGCCTGTACTTGATTGATCCAAATAAGCGCCTAGTTGATGCCGTTTAGGTTTCTGTTTTTGGTCAATAACGCTGACCATCAAACACTATCAAAACAATTCATCCGTTGCCATTTTTGGATCAAGATGGCGACCCGCTGAAAACAGGGGGGGACGATATGCCATGAAATTCAATTCAATGTGCATTTACTATTTTAGAGGGAGCCAACGCAATCTGCTTGTTCTGAAAGTTATCTCCTGGTAACTCACTCAGTGCTTGATGAGAGCGGGCAGCAGGAGAAGTGAGTGGTGATATGTGTCTGTATCGGAGAATAGACCAGCAAACCACTGAAATAGATGCTTATTGTGTTGCCCAGGCCTAGTTCTGACCATATAACAATGGAGATACACTTGGCTAGCCCTCTGTGAAGCCAGTTAGCTTCCAGGTTCTGGGCTCCAGAACCTGGAAGCTCCTATTGTCATTCCATTGAAACGTTTTCGCCCCTCTTTAACTCATTATTGGAATTGTTAATAAGCTCTTGTCTTACCACTCGCTACACCATTCTGTTCTTTGTCTTTTAATATTTTCAACGTTACTTAATTCAATCTTCATCTGTACTCTGTAGTTGAAATGTAGGATGTTTCGCTCTTCATCCAAAGAGCTTCGTCGGCGTAATGAAGCTGGGCCAGAGTCCAGGGCAAGACAGTAAGAAGGTAATGGGCAGTGATTAGGTGTGAGTAGGGTCGTTGAGACTGAGACTGACAACAAAGGTGTTTTTCTCTCTGTCCCTTTAGGACAAAGAGAGGTGGGACTTACAGGTAAACTCCTCCTACTGGTCCTTTATAGGCTCCACTGGCGTCCAAGTTTGCTTAGTGCTGACGAAGCTCTTTGGATGAAGAGCGAAAAGTCCTACACTCCAGCTACAGAGTGCGATGGACAACTCCTGTACGTCTGAGAACTTACACAGATGTTATTGTCCAAAAAAGTTAATTTGGTCTTCTAGTGGTAAATTTGAAGTGCTTTCTTTTTGATCAGACCAGTTTAGGTTTATCTGCATACCTGACAGTTTCGATTGCTTCCTTTCTGAGGAAGATTGCAGAAAGGAAGCAATCGAAACTGTCAGGTATGCAGATTACCTAAACTGGTCTGATCAAAAAGAAAGTACTTCAACAGTTTACACAGACATTATTTAAGACTAACAAAAATAACTGGACAATCAGGTGCCTTCTTGCTCTGCGGTTGCCATAAGATCGTAACTTGCGCATACCAAATATGAAATTATGCTCCAAAAATTCAACATGGCGGCGGCTCAAAACTGCTAAACTGCTCGCGTGAATTGGCTTCATTAGCCCGCGCTGAACGCTATGGGGAAAGCCACGCAGGCTACCTAAACAAGTTCATTCTCATGAAGTAGCTCTTTTAAAAGCTGTTAAAGGTTAGTGGCCGAAACAGTTTGTCTGCTCTGGAAACATCATTTAATAATTATAATAATCCATTTTATTCACGGGCACCTTTCTGGACACTCAAGGACACTTTACAAGGTAATTCTGAGGAGGTGAGTTTTGAGTCTGAACTTGTGGAGGTCAGGAGCCTTCAGCCGCTCCCCAGCTTTTTCCATTGTAGCATTTATTACCTCCAATCCACTGCGTTCATCCCACAGTCGCCCTGTTTCAACGCTTTGCCGCGGCTGGTTTTGCAAGCCCTTCCGAATGCCTCTCCACCAGGCTTTGCTCCAGCCGCGGGGTAAAGCAAGGTCGTCCTTTCTCCATCTGCTCGCATGCATGTACCTGTAATCTTGTTTTTCTGTGTCAGCCAGAGAAGATCAATGCATCCGAGTTTAAACTAGGGCTTACTTTGAACAGAGCGGGGTGGGGGCATTGCACCGGGCAGCCTTCACCGCGGCTTCTCGGGCCTGTCTTGCGAGATAAGACCCTCGACCTGCTTTCGACTGATCAATGCATCCTTCCATACCAACACAATCCGTCTTTGTCTTTGTCATTAGCCTGCTTTCTTCCTTTATCAGCACCTGGGAGTTTGGGATCTCAGCTGTTTCGTGTAGTATTTGAGATAAGGGCAGGAGAACAACAGGGGCTGAATAATTAATTGTTTTGTTGAATACATTGGTGATTTGACTGTTTGGACTCGCACAAAAGGGCCGTTTGTTGAACAGTGTAGCATACTCTTTCATCTATAAAAGCGCTTTTGTTCCTTAGACATGACCGTTACGCAAAAATGGTCTTGTCCAAAATGGCACCAAGATGAAAGCACCTTCAAGACTGCTGCTCCCTTGACATTTCTGTTTTTGTTTGTTTTCATTATGAACGTTGTACATGCATGATAATTAGTGTATTATCAAAAAAACAAACAATATTAAAATAAAATGCCACTTCAAGTCTAGTTTAATATGACATACAGTAAGTTATTATAATAGACCCTTTAGTCTTTTTGTAAAAAAGAAAGAAAGAAAAAGAAAGAAATTTGTAGCAACAAAAAGTAAGCGCAAAAGTGTCTTTGAATCAAGGACAAAACGTACTATCAAGAACTTCCTCTTTTATCCGCTGATGCTCTCTAAAACACGTCTTATTGACAAAGCATCTCTGCCTTTGATTCGTCTCAAGGATATTTCTATCATAAAACATGACGGAGTGCCATAAAAAGTGCTGCCGTTGTCCCTTCACCGCTCGGGCTCTAACCTATTACATTTTCTCCTCTCCCTCCCGTCTCTCCGCAGCCAAGGTCAAGTCCAAATGTGCCCCCACGTTCTTCGCCTGCTCCACGGGCGGACACTGCATCATCGGGCGGTTCCGCTGTAACGGCTTCAGTGACTGTCCGGACGGCAGCGACGAGGAGAACTGCAGTAAGTCTGGCGCGGGACGTCCTGCGTGCGGTCAGGGGCATCTGTCTGTGGCCTGGACGCAGCGGGCCAGGAGGTGTTCAGACTGCGGCGATCGATGTCCCACTCACTGTGCATTAGCGGAACATGAGTCAGTCCTGTATTAAAAGTGCTGCACAGTCGTCTGAAGGGGGGACACGTTTGTTTGGTCCTGGGCCATTACTTTACTAATTATAGATGAACCTCATTATGACAAGCATTGCTTTGTAAAGTGTTATTCCTAACCTAGAATAAACCATTGGTTCTCAACTGGTCTGGCCTCAGGACTAGGGCGGCGTACCATTAAACAATACCAGTATGAATCAGTAAAGATACAGGTACTGACTTGCACAAAGTGAGCTTAGGTGTCGATGCAGTCAAAAAATATCATCCGATGCACTCTGTTATGAAGAAATATTAAAAATCCTTTATTGTTACATGGATTGCCAAGTCAAGTGTAAAGGATTTTTAACATTTCTTCATAACAGAGTGCCTCGGATGATATTTTTTAACTGCATCGACACCTAAGCTCACTTTGTGCAAGTCAGTACCTGTATCTTTATTGATTCCTGTCCACATCCTGGAAGAGCACCTGTTTTATACACACTGGGACCCTGAAGCACTCGCCCTTCATCATACTTTGAATACCAGTATGATATCGAAAAAATAATTAAGGTTTATTGGTTAAATTGATACTGAAAACAGGTTCTGGAAAAAATATTTTTCTTTAGAAAGCTAATTTCTCTGCCTGATAAGAAGAAAGTAACTTCTCAAGTAACAGTTCAAATAAATGATAAAAACACTAAAAGAAACAGGGTTTTATTGAACAAATGGCCATTATTGTTCTGTTTTATGGAACTAAACATCAAGCACAAGTATAAATGGCTTAATAATGAGATGAGACATATGTACTACTGTCATCTACATTATTTGGCTTATGTCATGACATTTTTTACTGATTCTAAGGTAATCTCGCTTGAATTAGGAAAATAAAACTGCCAAAAGGACAAGACCAATGTTTTGAGTCTTTGGGTCATTTAAATTTATGTAGATATTCACTTTTTTGTGTAGATGACAAATAATTTAGTATACTGTAGGTATCGAAAAAAGCACATTAATGAACGTCTGCAATGAAACAATAACAGACAGATTATAGCCACAAGGCTAATTTACATCTGTAGTCACTAGGCAGATCAGAGAAATACACAATCAACAATACAACAACAAAAGTTAGTACAGCAAAAGAAATGTTAAAAAGTACACTTAATGATTACAAGAGTTGGGCTTTGCATATAGGAAATGTGGAGGCTGTTCCAAAGCTTAGAGGCTTTTGTCCAAAGGCTGTTCTCCTGAAAGGCACCTCACAGTCACCTCTAGAGGAGGCTGTGTCCTGGCTCCACTGTGAGTCTAACATGGGAGGTGGGGCTAATCCATTAAACACTTTGTAAACAAGACATGCATATTTAAAATGTTTAAAATTCTCTATGGTCAATAAATTATGTTTTTTAATGTTTCAAATATGGAACATTTATCAAAGACCTTAATGGAGTGATTCTATTGATTTAAGTGAGTTCACACTGTGGTATTGTAAACCAGGTAGCATTAAAGTACTAGTATCGAAAAACCAGTCCTACTCAGGATCCATTTGGCAGAATGACAACACACTACAGGAAGGAATAGAGGTTTACAGCTTTCAGACTAAAGTAAAGTGAAATAAACACACCAATAGCATGCGGGCAGTATATTGGGCATCAACACGCAGCAGTGCTCCGCACACTCGCCCTGTCCACGGTTAGATCTGCATAACCAACTGTGAATAGCTGCTGCACAACAGAGGTGAATGTAGGTGCAGAGGCAGAGCCGTGGATGTTAGCGCTGAAGTGGAAAAACGACTGATTGATTGTCGTCAAAGATTCTTCAGTCTTCATCTGTACTCAGTGGTTGAAGTGTAGGACGTTTCGCTCCTTATCCCAAGAGGTTCATCAGGAGAGGACGCTCCTGGGTTTTAAATCCAGGTCATTCAGTAGCGCTGACATCCGACACTTCATCCACTCAGTACAGATGAAGACTGAAGAATCTACAGACGGACTCATTATTTGGTTGATTAACTGCATAACAAACTTTGTAAACCATATCCAAAGAAACTAGAACTGCAAATGAATAACTAAAAAAAGAAATCTATGTGAAGAGCTTAAGGAGTATGGTAGTTGATCACAGCACTGAGACAGCACTGTTTACAAGCGGAGAGACCAACCGTATTGTACAGTAGGTGTAGTTCATAATGTGAGTGTTTAGTTGTCCTGGCGTCACCTTGTCCCTGATCCACGAGCCAGCCCTTCGCTTTCAGCCGATCACTCTTCTCTGTCAAAGGCACTGTTCCTCGCCTGCGGGGCCGTATGTTCACAAATCTAATCTAGACATTTAAAAGGGAGCTTTGCTGCACGCTCATAGCACTGTGTAATTGTCCGGATCGTCTCACAAGATTATTTTTGGAACAAATGCTTGGCTTGCTTGGATGTAATATTTCATTTTGCATGCACTTTTAAATCTCATTTGAACAAAGCAGAGTTTTGAAAAGTTGGGAATGTATTAAGTCGTTTTGTCATCTTATTGTTGTTGTTTTTATTTCAAAGCTTGACCTATTGAATAACATTCTCTAATTAACTAAAGATATGTTTTGGCATGTTTTATTCAAGTAGAGGGCTGAGACATGGACAAAACAAGGATTGCGTTATGAATTACAGCATTTTACTGCAGAAGAAACAGGATCTGCTGAATAATCTTTCTCCTGTTGTCCTTTGACTCCGCAGCAGGGAACCCGCTCGTGTGCACCGAGGCCCGCTTCAAGTGCCGGAACGGCCGTTGCGTGGACCGCAGCTTCCTGTGCAACGGCCAGGACAACTGTCAGGACAACAGCGACGAGGAGCTCTGCCTCACCACAGCAGGTAAGACTCACTCCCGCACAACTGTCCTGCCTCTTTGCGAAAGTATCACTGTCCCGGTTTACTGTCAGAGCTGGCACAAGATCTGATGGCCGGGATTTCTGAGATATTAGTGCAGTTGCTTAGTTTGCTGTGGCACTTCATCCACCTCGACTGTGTGGATGTGGTTGGTTGTTCTTTTGAAAGTGTGATGGAGGAGTGAATGACTAATACACAGTTGTCATGAGAAAGGTTTTAGCTTTTAATAAGAGATTTTTTAACTGTACTATGTTTTTGGTCTTGCTTAAGAAAACCAGCATAGTATTCAATAGCTACAGTATATACATGACATATTGTACATGTCGAGTTCACGGGTTTGGAAATTTTACTTAAGGGGAGACACTGCAGGCTAATTGTCAGGTTCTTCCCAGATCTCATCATCATCTGGAAACAAATAAATGCCCTAATCTTTACAATAAGGAGTGTAATTATTGCACTGACTCAACGTCTCTCCATAGAACTATTATGGGAAATTGTATCTTCGAAGACAATTTTTTTGAGCATCTCCACTTCAGTAGCTCCTACAGACTCCAAACTTTCCAGTCTGGTTCTTAACAATATTTTGAAGATTTGTTCAGACTGTTTTCAATATTTAATCCCTAGCCTGATTTATTGAGCTTTGAACCACAAAAGAACAAGGCTACAGTAAAAATGTTTAAAGATGTATTCACTAATAACGAGCTTATTAAACAACTAAACAAGACATCCAAAACCCTCTCTGAACAAATCTTTGTACTGAATATATCAACAAAATAAAACCATTTAAATCTGGCTTTATGCATTATTTAGATGTCGTCGCTGGGCACACATACATACAGGGCATTTGGGCCATTTTTACACATAAAATGACTTGCAATACATTTTCTTCTCATATTTACTTCTCAGTAATATACAGAAAATATTTCAAATTGATATCACTCAATTTTCCACCTGCAGTGTCTTGCCTTTTTTTTTTTGTCTGTTCATGTTATATTCTCATCAAAAACATCCCAAAACAGGTGATGCTTGGTTTCCTTTGCGCACATGGTTAGTGTAAGATCTTCTCCAGAGCTTCTCTCTTTTTAAATCTCATCCACTTTCACCAGACTTGTCCTGATCATGTCCTTACTCAAATTGCCTTCACTGTGCAGGTTGTCATCTTTATTGGAAGCCGGCATTTTAGCTTGAACTATTGCTGTTTTCACTGTGGTGTCGGCCTTGCATCCTCTTTTTTTAAATATATATATTTTTTTAAAATTTTATTAACATACAAAATACATTACAGCATGGACATTCATACCTAGTCATACATACAATAACCACATGAGCGTCCATACAGATACAACATGAACCATGGCTTTGCATCCTCTTTGAGTTTTCTCATAGCAACTACTACAAAGCTCACGCAAACGAACCGAGCCCAAAGTAAAAGTAGCGTGAGCAATACAAATGACTAAAAGGATTGTTGCCATCATTCAGTCATTTTTACATATGTTTTGTTTTACATTTCCAGAACAAATCAGTAAAAATTAGTCAAACACTGACATAGCATTTCCCGTCCGAATGTCTCATGTAAATTACGGACGTCCTGGGGTAATTTCAGTTTTACCAATGTCCCTAAGTAATTCTAATCCAATGCGAATACCGATAAAGGGATGGAAAATAGTTTAAAACGCCTGGATAAAGTGTATGCCTATGTAGGACATTTTAGGTTGTGCCAATATGCAATTTAATATGGACTTCACGTGTACTGTTTGATTGCTTGCTCTTATCTGCTGGCTTGTCTCTTTCTTCAAAAGTCTTTGGCATTTTCATTTGCACTTTTCCACTTAAACAAAAAGTACTTTTTTAAACTTCCTAGCCCAGAACCCAAATCCAAAATAATATCTTTGTTTACTGCGAGCCGTGAGCCAGAGACGCCATCCAATACCCCGAACTCTAATCTAATGTCTTTCAGTGTTTCGGTTTGAAACGGCCCCAGCTCTGTACATTCCCAGGGACGCATCGTTTCAAAGTGCACAATACTTAGTCTAATGCCCCAGAGAGGTAATTTAAGTGGTGAATGTGCTGA
Organism: Lesueurigobius sanzi; assembly: GCA_900303255.1. Lineage (NCBI taxonomy): Eukaryota > Metazoa > Chordata > Actinopteri > Gobiiformes > Gobiidae > Lesueurigobius > Lesueurigobius sanzi. The sequence goes on from OMNZ01077020.1 coordinate 13,328, forward strand.
CTCAGGATACACCCATCCATGACAAGACAAATGAGTTAATCTGGAATTGTTTGGGAACACGCTCGCCTTTTAAAGAAGACAAAATATGGCTGCGCCTTTTCCACGCTGCTCTGTCTGAGTGCCCAGTGCTTCTGAGGCACTTCTCCAAAAGCTTGATATGTAATGAAAAATCCATTCAGAGACAACCCTCGCCAAAGATAATATGAAAAAGAAAAAGTCTGTCAGGTCTTAATTAACTCAGGTAATAAATTATGTGTTAGTCTGGATGTGTTCCTGTGACTCCTGGAGACATCAGTGGGAAAGTTTTATGATACATCTTCCTCAGTTTTAGATTTTCTTCTACACAAAACCTTTGGCACATTTGTCTCTGAACCATGTTAAACATTTATACCCTTCTTAGCACCTGAAGATGCTTTACTTTTTTGCCCATTTTCTTGCTATTTTCTGGACCCTTTGTAAGATCACCTCACAACATACTGTCAGTCTCGATGATTTGATTGTTTGATTTGTGTAAAATGGTTGGTTCACACACTCAGACACGTAGCATCTACAGCAGTGGTCTCAAACACAAGGCCCACAAGGAGATATTTTCTTGCCCCTTCTTGATATCAAAGTTTAATGTCAGTGCAGCCCGCGGTTGCAGGTTTTTGATTGCATTGTTATTGTAAACAGTACATTATAATGGGCTAAAATAAAATAAATAATAATTATACACTGGAAAAAGTGCTCTACTAAAAACAAGAAAAAAAAATCTTAAAGTAAGACAAAATGTCTTGTTTTAAGCAAAAAAAATCTGCCAATGGGGTAAGCATTTTTTTCTTGCTAAGAATTCTTATTAAGAATATTTTTCTTATATATTCTTCTTCTGGTGTGTCTAGATTTAAGCAAATTTGTACAATATTTCCTAAATTTAAGAATACTGTAAGAGTTTTTTGTATCTTAACAGTTCATCTTCTCCCAAATGTAAAATGAGCTG
>OMNZ01077047.1:10350-22684 GCA_900303255.1 Lesueurigobius sanzi
AAAATTCAATTTTCGTCAAAAGACTAAGACTAAAACTAAATCAAATATTTCTGTCAAAATTAACACAAAATTAATATTGGTATCAGTATGGTATCAAAAAAATAATGAAGGTACTTCCGGTATCGAAAATATAATTGGTACTCATTTGCTTCAGAAAGCAAATGTGTCTGCCTGGTGGGTCTAAAGAAAGTGACTTCGGTGTTTCAGCTAAAATAAATGATTAAAACACTAAAAGAAACAGGATTTTATTGAATAAATGACCATTATTGTTCTGTTTTATGAACCTACAACAAAACTAAAATATCAACAGTGATTTAACAACAACTTGATTTAAGAATATTAGTCTTGTTTAGCCTCTTAAACCCCAACAGGCCCAATTTGGGTCCTGGGGAAGAAAAGAGACAGAGAGAGGCAAAGGAGAGATCGAGAAGAAGGAAAGAGGGTGAGAAGAAGGAGAGAGAGAGGAAAGAGAGAGAGGAAGGAGAGAGATTTTAGTGCCCAATTTGGGTCCTATAGGGTTTAAGAGGTTAATTTGGCCTTCGAGATGGTGCTTACTTTTGTTAGAAGTGTCCACTTTGATTAATTTGTGCATGAATGTACTGTCAACCAAAACAGGTTTAACCTCTTATACCCTACAGGACCCAAATTTGGCACGCTGGGGTTTAAGGGGTTAGAGCAGTTTTGACAATTTTTACTGATTCTAAGGTAATCTTGCTTGAATTAGGAAACTAAAACTGCCAAAAGGACAACACCAATTTTCTTACCCCATTGGCAAATACATTTTAATAAAAAAGGAAATAAGTAGAAATCTATTGAAACAAGCTATTTTTGAGTAGGTTTCCTGCTGTAACGAGTGTAATTTCGATTACAATAAGATACATTAACTGATACACTCACAATAACCAAAACAATACTAGAAATGAGACCCAAAAAGGTCTAAGGCAGGGGTGCCCAAAGTGCGGACCTCAGACCACTGTTTGGTGGCCCACAAGCTTCTTGTTGATTTGACACATATCGCCAGGGATTATACTTTTTTTTTAAACTATTCTAAACAATTAAACCCTTAAAAACTATCATTTTATTGTGAGACAGAGCTTGCATTATGGTTCCAGACTAAAAACAGGTGTGGGGAATGGTTTAAAACACTCTGTGGCCCTCCATGCCGTATACAATTCAATATGTGGCCATTGATGGAAAGAGTTTGTATACCCCTGGTCTAAGGTAAGAAAAACAAGCATGTTCCATAGGCAATTCTATTCTATCTTGACATTGTTAAGATCAGCATGAATTATTTTAATATGAGTACTTTAAGTCATTAAAAAGATCCAAGACGATTATTATCCAGCTTCAAAAATGCATTTATTCGTTCTTCCAGTTTGACATCTAGCTTTTTAATTAATGGATTAATATTTTTGAGCAACATTATAACTTAATTATCCATCACTGCCCATATGGAGACAGGAAGATGAGAGTGACACCAAGCAAAAATAGTTCCACTAATTAGTTTAAACTTTCATGGGCTCTTCTTGGGTCAATAGTTCATACTGAAATACTTGGCTATACTTGCTGAAGCCTGTACACCAACTGCTTTGAACAACAAATATAAAAATTCAGCAAATCTTTCAAAGCGAGACGCACAACACAACCTTCCTTCAACTCATCCCACTAAATTATTGGAAAAGCAAATATCTGATGAATCACCGCTCTCCGGACTATTTTGAAAGGGAGTGTGAAGTAGCTCTTAATTGAACTCGCTAACTAGGTCTGTTCACATCCGTTGGTTTTGACGTAAGTTTGGTCTGAAAGTACTGAAGAACACCAGTTTTAAATCACATGCAGTGTTCACGAATAGGAGGTAGGAGGACTTTGACATGGAAGTGCAATGCCAGCAAGTTTGTATTCAATCTGGCACCAAGTCATTTTAATTTTGATATCAATCCGATACCATTGTATTTTACAATGAAACTTGGGAAAGACCAAAGCCATAATGTATAACAAGGATCAAGACGAAGTGATTCTCGTGAACCAATCAGCATTGGGAAAAAAGCTGCATGAGGATGCGTGCTTCAAAAAGGCTCAAAAATGTTCTAGAGAAATGTGGACATAGAGGTGCTCTCAAGGACAGGGCCGCATCATATGCAAAAAATAGAAAAGAGACTTGCTGAGACTGTACCGTGAAGCTGTGGAGGTAAACCAAGAGATCTGAGGTAGTCAATATGTAGAAAATTTGACTAAAAGTCCTTTAATTGATACAACGCCAACACGTTTCGACAAACGTCTTCATCTGGGCTTTGTAACAAACAAACACCGGATGTCACGTGTTTAAAAAGACAGGTGAGGTCATGTGATGAAACCACCTGACACCCTATAAGGATGGAGTACAAAAATAAAATACATATTGGACAAGAAAGATAAACTACTATACACAAGATAAGTAGGGACACAGAACAATGAGCCATGATGCATCATGTTAAACAGGGCAACCAAAAACAGTACAAAAACTGACTGATCTAGCATTATTTAAAACTAAAAAAGCTATTCTGTATGACTTTTTTCAGGATTTCGGTGTCAGTAATGAACACTGCTCTGCACCCTTCTCCCCTCGCCTGTTGATCCCCCTCAAAAACACCTCTCCACCTGCACGCGCTGCTCTGAGGATGCCTTCAAATGCGAAGGGAAAACAACTTTATCATGTGTGCAACACCCATTTACCATTTAGAATCACATTTACTGTATACTGCTGAGGTTTAATATCCCACACTCCTTGAACGCCTCTTGAAAATCTCTTAATGGTTTTTCAGCTAGTTAACGAGGGGAAAATGATTTGGCAGTTCTCTGTAGTAGATATTGGACAATGAAACAGTCAGACTTGAACATTTAATGAGGATTTATTCTGTAATGGAACCGGTGAAAGGTGCTTTTTTCAGTTCACCATCTTCTGGAACTTCTTTGATGATATAGGCAAAGATTCTTCAGTCTTCATCTGTACTCTATAGTCGAAGTGTAGGACGTTCCGATCTTTATCCTAAGATCTTAGTCAGCGGGTGATGACTTGACACGCTCGTGGGTCTCTTAAGAAGAAACCAGTAGGAGGAGTTCACCTCTAAGTCCCAGTCTCTTTTGGTACTAAAGGTTGGCAAAACATCTTTTAGCCTATTTGTAGTCTATCCGAGTTTACATAAGGCCATGTATCCCCTTTTGTACCCCAGGTTGTAAAGCAATGCATGAATTAACAGACATCTTTGGCTTAAACCCACCCACGAACACGCTCCAACAACAGTGGGCCACTTATCCCGATTAGCGACGCATTAATGTCTTACTCCGTGATACTACGGACCTCTGGGATCGAGATAGAGGAGCGCGAGACACCACAGGGGCGAGACAGACGAAAAAAAGAAAGAAAGAAGTCGCAAAGTGTCATTAAAACCATCACACAAATAAAGAAAAGCATAATCAAGCCGCTCCGCACACTTGCGTACATCTCTATGGTATGCTCCCATCACCGTAGCTCCAGATAAGCCAGAGCGCTATGGGTAAAGCAGCTGATTAATAGCATTCAGCCAATATTAAGACGCTATGATTATCTCCTCCGCACTGCGCCCATCTCTCCCGCTATGCAAATGATTGTGGATGTCGCTTTGAGGGGCATTTCTTTCATTATTACTTTTTTCATGTTTGTGCCCCAAAGGCCTCATCTCTCTCGGATTCTTCGTGTATCTTTCTATCGGGCCTTATCAAAGCATCAAAAACAGCTTCTAACAAGTAAATCTCTGGTGATTAAGTCGAGCGATGGCTGATGACTAGCATGATAGTACGAGGCGGAGTTATTATTAGGAAGAATCATGCGTCTTTGTTCACATATTTCCTCCGAATACTCCTTCAGGGGCTTTTTTCTTTGATCTGTCTATATATGCTAAAAATACATTGATCAGACAAACTGGTGTTAAAGATCCTGTATATCATAGATAAATGGCTTTTAAAATTACCATTAGAGACCTATAGCCTTGGTATTTCATCTACTCATTTGGCATCATTCATGCTTCAGTAATGCATTTAAGTTTAATGTTTTTCTGGTTTGTACTCAGTTTGGACTTTATTTAGTTTATCTTAGGCCCCTTTTAACCTGTTTAGTCCCGGTCTGGTGGTACTTGAAAGATCCAATATGAGGGGCTCTTGGTATGAACCACTCATTAAGGATGTTTATTTTTCTTCTTATTGGTGATAAATACTAGTTTTCTCCAGGTAGCCAAATGAAAAGCTGTTCTGCATTGTGGCTTTGAAGTAACATACAGTATATGAGATACATCAGCCTTTCTGACTGTGCACTGCTCCTTCCTCTACAAGCACAGAGAGGAGTATTTTTATTTGTATTTGACCAAGAAAGTCCCACTGAGATTTTTCTTTTTCAGGAGAATCCTGGCCCTAGAAGGCAACCTATTGTACATGTTCTTAGTGGTAGGGGAAACCAGAGCACCAGGAGGAAGCCTCACATGGCAAGGGGAGAACATGCCAATCCAACAGAACAAAGCAAGAGCACGAACCATCCAAAAAGTAACAAAGGTAAAGTGTAATGTAACTTTAATACATATTCTCATAATGTACACTGCAGAAAGTAATCTAGAAATAACTATATTTACCCTTAATTTGAGTAACTCATTTCAAGAAATCTGCCAAAAGGGTAGTTTATAGATGTTTTTTTCTTATTTTAACCCATTTAGGCCTAAAACGTCTGGAAAAAAACACCTGTAAAACCTATGGGCCGATTCAGACTCTCCAGCGCCTTTATCCTGATGCATGTCATTGGCCCAGGGGCCGATAATTGGTGCAAAAAACCCTTTATACCTAAAAATGACGTATATGCTTTCCAGGCTTCAATGGTAGAAAGGTGGTAATGCTCTCCAGGCCTAAATGGGTTAAATGTAAAAAACATTCCCTATTGTCAGATTTCTTGAAATTAGTTTCTCAAATCAAAGGCAAATTTATTTATTTAAAAAAAACTTTTTGCTGTGTATATAGATAAAAGAATAACAAAAACTTCTAGCAGGCCTTGAAATGCCTCATAGCCACAAACCAAACAGGTTATTCGCGATGAAGCATGAGCCTTAGAGGGAGAACCGCTGTATGTAAAGGCACATTGCTGTAGAGGTCTTTAAAAAAAAAAACAGATAGAGCCCAGAGGCGAGCTAATATTATTCCTTTGTTGAAGCTAATGTCGGCCATATTTCATGCTGTCAACAAAGTACAGCCCAGAAATGCATTTGGCAATATGCTATTACTGCCGCTAATGGACCCGGAAACTATACATACAGTAGACGCAGGTAAAAAGCCGACATGTACGCACCACTGAAATGGAGAAAAAAGGCGGGAATTCCTTTGTTTTCATGAACCAAGTACTAAAAATACACTTATTTCTTAAATTCTAATCTAAATGTCTACTAGAACAGAACAGATAAGCTTCAGACTATAGCGGCGTATACGCAATTTCCACCCCCCCCCACAATGTCCCTCTTGAATTGATTTTTCCATCATTACTCCAAATGTCAGCATTGACTAAAGACCACATTGTAATTTCGTGTTGGTTCTGCTTCAGCTCAGCCCCGTGACTCGCTCCGATGCAGCAGCTCACGGACAGACAGATGTGACAAAGCTACTGGGCTGGAAACGCTGAAATGTGGACACGAACGCAGCACATATGTCGTGTGGAAATTGGAACGTAGAGGCTTTGGAGATCTGCGATATACTGTAGCCGTGCTTCCATTCGGCCGTTTGCGGAGGATCTTCCACTTTTATGTCAAAATATTTTACGAGCGTGACTGGACTAGGTAAAGGCACTGTGTTGTCAGGGTTGGCCCAAGCCTTCAAAGGTCCCTAAGCTGAATTTTGGCCAGATTATTCATTTCCCATAAAACTTGAGACAGCAGTCAACCCCTCACTCTGATTATATCTGTAAAATATTTGAAGGACACATCAGGGCAATTGACCGAAGTATACCAGTGCATGTGATCAATTCCTGCATCAAGGCTAAAGGGGTTACGATATGCAATGGAGGGGTAGATTTTTTTTTTAGATGCAAAATCATGAACTACACTGGTCTCCACTGTGCTTAAAAAGCTTATATACGACAAAGTTCATTATAGCAATTCAGTTTCAGGCTGCAGGTGCTCACAGACTTTATTTCTATGGAAAAGTGCAGGGAAAGTGAAATGTACAAACAGAGATCCTAGCTTCAGTTTAGTTTTTGTTCCTGTCTCACTGTACCAAAATCAGTCGACCTGGGAGGGGGCACTGTCTCACCAATCGCAGCTTGCCGGGCCTAGTTCACGTGTATGTTTGGACAATGACTGGGGGAAGGTTTTTGCGAAAGGTCAATTCTACATGTTCCCAACACGTGTAGTACAAACTGAAGCACTCTTGGGGCTGCCTGGTGGTCTCAGGACTCAGCATAGTGTGTTTATAGCCTGGCCACTGTTAGCATTGAGGCACTAAGTTTGTTTTTGTTGATATGATCATTATGCAAAGAGACAATTACAAAGTGTGTGAATATTGTATAACACAATTGAAAGTGTGTGTTTACATTATTGTCCCAGACTGAAATACAGTTGTGCTCAAAATGCATGTCAAAGGGCATTTCTATATTATGAATGATGACACAAAAACCTTTATTTCCCTCATGGTTCGTGGTTGTGTGAACTGTGAAGCCCTTTATTGTCAAAAAACCTGTTTGTTTACACTTTTCAAATAGAAACTAGCCAAATGTCCCTGATCAAAAGTTTACATATTGTGCATCTTCATCGAGTCCAATTATGCCAGAGTCCTGTATTTCAGCTGAAGTGAGTTTTTCTTTGCTCCTGAACAATTTTGCTGGAAGTTGTTGAAGGTCATGTAAACGTTAGATCAGGGACACTAGAGTAAGCTTCTGTTTCGTTATGATTTCAAAAGAGAAAACTCAATTCTTTGACAGTAAATGGCTTCGCACAACCACTGACCATGAGTGGAAAAAAAATATTTTTGTGTTATCATTCATATTCTATAAAAATGGCCATAAGATTAAAAAGGTATGTACATTTTTTAGCACAACTGTACATCCACACAGGCAAAATGTCTGCGGACACAAAAGCAGTTTGATATTGTGTGGAAGGAACCATCAACTTTGACTTTGTGGCTAGTCTTTCGTCTCTTGAGTGAAAATGGTCCATACTTGTGCTGGTTTCTACCATTCATTTCTTTTGGTGTTTTTGCCCTGTCCTCTCCCTCCCTCTCTCTAACCATCCATCCATCCATCCATCCCTCTCTCCTTCTCTCTCTCTCTCTCTCCGGTGCCTCCTGTCAGACGTCTTGTCAGTCCCCTTCAGATGCCGCGCTCTGTTGTCAGCTCTCATTACCCCCTCACATCCACATCACTGAACCATGTGGAAACACTATTCAATTCAGTCATTGGTTCCTTCTAAATGCATAATGTGCTGCTGACAGACCCCACGTGCGATGGATGATGTTATGCGTCTGTTGTAGGCAGCTTTTTATCACTAGTTGTAACATTACGCTTTGCAACTATAAGCTATTTCAAGGCCACGCCCAAAACAGGCACAATCAGCCAATCCACACCAAGTGTAGATCAATATTAGAAAAAAAATCCATCTACAAATTCTGTTTAAAGAGGTTTCCAGATTAATCCATTATTGTAACATGGCAATATGAATAACAGTCATGGATTTCAATTTTAATTGTACTCTCTGTGAATTTGCTCTTTAACCTGTTACTTAAATTAACAATATTTTGACATCCCAAGTGAAAAGAAAATGGCATTTGTCGATGGTGTAGCTTTATTTTGGCCCCATTTGGGTGGTTTAGGCTTTCACCAACAAACGAAAATCAGCCATTACGCAAACCCGCCTAGCTTTGTTCTAGGGGATTCCCAAGATCTATTAGTCTTCTTTGTGGATTCCCAATAAGACACTGGCGATGTTGTTTATTTTTTGCCCATTGTTGCTTAAATTAGATGCAAAATGCCCACAGAACCAAAACTGAAGGTGCTGATCTCACAAGATAAAGTAGAGCATTGCTGGTTGTATGTTTTGCCTTGGGAATAAGCAAACGTCAGCCAAAAAAAAAAAAGGCATGCAACCTTTTATCTTTTTTCTATAGATTCTCCAAGTTTCATTCATTACAAACACACACTTTCCCCGGGGGGGCGAGTGACCTTACCCCCATGCCCCGTCTTTCAAAATGTCGCTATGAAGTGTCTTTCCTCCTCGCCTCGATCCAAATTGGGCCAATCACATGTTCAATTCTATTCCTCCTGGCTTTGTTACTTCCTTCCAAGACCAGCAGCAGCAGCAGCAGCAGCATGGTGTCTTGAAGAAAAAATCTTCATTTCCCAACATCAAGACGCCATAGGAGGAGAGGAGAGAGATTCCTGTGCCTGCGAAACATTGATTTAAACCACTGGAGGGGGTGCGCTTTCTTGTCGCTCGGTCTCATCTCAAGACGTTTGGCAGCCAGCGTTAGCCGCGCAGATCCGCGACGCCTCCGGTGCGATGAGGAATGTTACTTGTCTCCGTATATGTCAAATGAAGGCTCAGGAGAAGTCAATAAGGACGTCTTTGGTTGCGGCCCTGCCTGTCGCTCATCACCGTCGAGTTTCTACAGCTGAGCGTAATCATGTTCGCTGTACTTTTGGGGATGGAGTTGTGAGTGCTTTTCAAACTTGCGTGCTTTGAGGAGGGGGGGGGGCAGCAGCCAGGACCATTTCCTGGAGTAAACACAAACAGGCAGTGGAGATACAGTATATGAGGAAGTTGCAAAAAAGGTGGCACAGCAGTTAGGGTCCCTGTCTCGCAGCAAGAAGGTCCCAGGTCTTTCCATGTGGAGTGAGTTATAATAATAATAATAATAATGCATCGGTTTTATATAGCGCTTTTTTGGACACTCAACATGGCATTATTCTTTCACTCCACACTTGGTGGTGATAAGCTACTATTGTAGCCACAGCTGCCCAGGGGTAGACTGACAGAAGCGAGGCTGCCAATTTGCGCCATCGGCCCTTCCGACCACCACTACACATTCACTCTCTCACTACATTCATACGGGCTGTGGGTGAAGTGTCTTGCCCAAGGACACAGCGACAGTCTGCAGCTGCAGGAGCCGGGATTCGAACCCCCGACCTCTCGATCATGAGACGGCCCATGTTCTCCTCATGTCTGTGTTGGTTTTCCTCTAGGTGCGTTGGTTCCCCTATAACTCAAAACTATGGGCAATTAGGCTAAAATCTCCAGCTAGATACTTCTGATACTGGCTCAGATGTTGCTGTTGCTCTGCACATGTTAGCTGTTTAGCAGTGTTTTTGGAGCCACTTCCACTTCTGAATAAAATTAGCAAGTGGAGAAAAATGTGATCATATTGCACGGGTTAAATGAAAACACACATTGGTAACAAAGACAAGCCAGTGTCCAATAATGACCTGAAATGGTGCACTCCATTAGAGCAAGGAACTTTCGGTCCCTACCCCCACTCCGGCTTCACGCTGCTAATTGCGATGCTACGTCCATGTTTTTCCACAGTCTATAGGACCGTGTGGCTCACTGCTGTTATGTGTGTATATACTGTATGTAGCCTTGATTTTGATAGTTAAACTCATACATTTTAATTCATCATTATCCACCTTATTTTACTTATTTATTAATTTATTAATCAGGGACAATACAGTCAACATACTGTAGTTACAATACAGGTTTGCAGCTGATGCGATGCATAAGGAATTTATAGTGCTAATTTTCAACTCCCAGGAAAAACAGTTGAACCAGTTTATAGCTTATAACATCAATGTGCACTGGCCCCGTCACATAAAAAATGTAATAAATTGTTAAAAAAAAAAAAAAAATGCAAACATTGAATGCCCAACTTGTTTCTAGCTTTCTCCAGCATTTCCACACATCCATACTATATTATTCGTGTGCATTCATTTACTGTATTCACATGGAGTCAATATCTATTAACTGAGGTTCAGGAGCGGGACCAGGTCTCAACCTCCTTTCCTCAAGCCACACTCTCAGACCTGCCACACCTCTAATCACCCCCCTTTATAACCAGCCAAGCCCTTCATTCTGTTCGCTCAATCTGTTGAACCCACCCTCCCTTCCCATTTTTCATGTTTGGTCTTTCACCGCTGATTCCTGCTCAGAAGGGGGGTCCTGAAGCTGAAGAGACAGAGCCCCTACTCACAGTCTCATCTGCCCACCATGACGTCTGCAGAATTCTGTCAATTCAATAAATTCCTCTAATGCATTAGGTTGTGGCGTGGTCCTTGCTAGTGAAATGTACTCTTCTTGGCATTGTCCTGTCTGTCTCGTCTTTGTATATGTCTGTCAACACCAGAGAGTTGCTAAAAATTGTAATTTTGTTGTATTCTAACATGCCATCACAATACAGAATAATAATAATTTCACAATCTTCAAACTCGTTGGCGTTCACGGTCAAAACAACATCAACAACTCCAAAACATCTGGCTTTGCGATCAATATACAGGGACTTTACTCCACCACACGAATAAACTCACAGGGTTATTGATTTTATCCGTTTTTGGTGAATTCCATTATACCATTGTTTTTTTCCCCGTGCTGTCTATAAGTCATCTCTAAGAAGGTTCTCTCTGCTCACATTGAGCTGCAGCACGAGCCACAGCTGACACAACCCATTTCACACGACCCCTTTTGCTTTCATATTCCCACCTTTAGCGCTGCAGACATGCTTCCCGTGGCACCACCGGCCTCGCTCGCTCCGTGCCTCTTATTTTGGCGTTTGTGTGCGTACATACGTGTGCGCCGAGCGGTTCACGGGAGCAGCTGCGGGCTCCTCCTGTGCGCGCGGAGGTCAGGGCACAGGCTGACAGTCAGTAATTGTACCACGGGGAGGTGTCGGAGGGGGCCCGTAATGCAGAGCGACATCTCACAAGACGCGCGGGGCAGGGAAGTGCTGGGAGGGAGGGGCGGCGCCGGACAGGCTACAGAACGCCACTGACAGATGGAAAAGCCAGTTTGAAGACGCGTGTTTTGACTGAACTCATCGCTTTTGGTGAAAGGAGATGTGCAATTATCCGACGCCTCCGTGGAGAATAGATTCAAGATTATTTATTTGTCAAACCAATCGAATGGTTCGAAATTATGTATATGTATGTATGTAATAGGTTGCGTTCGAGTGACAGCACAACGTTGTAAAGAGGCTAGTTTAAAATTGAGTTGGAGGTCAGCTGAGAATTATACTGTATATTAAGATTTATCATTGCTAGTTTCTCTGTAATTCTAATTCCACATGAAACGTCCTGTGTCTTCTCTGTCAGCACGTCTAGTTATTTTCTCATAAAGTTGTCCAAAAGTGGTGACAATATTCAAAAACATGTGCATGATGTTGGCGAGTAGAAAGAACTTTCAGTCATGAGAATAATGTGGCATGTTTGTGAGACATTTGTCAATTTGAGAAGAGCCAGAGTCCCAGCCTCTGTTATGTCCAACTTCTACAGAGGGACTATAGAGAGCATCCTGACCAGCTCCATCACTGTGTGGCACGGCGCCAGCACTGCCTCCTGGAGCCTCCAGCGCATCGTGAGAGCAGCGGAGAAGATCTGTGGAGCCCCTCTCCCCTCTATTAAGGACATGTACTCCACCCGTCTCACCCGCAAAGCCATCAAAATCGCCAGGGACCCTTCGCACCCATCACACAGTCTCTTCAGGGTGATGCCTTCAGGGAGGAGACTGCGGAATCTACGGGTCAGTTCCAGTCGACTGAGGAACAGTTTCGTACACAGGGCCATCGGGAAGCTGAACTCTCTCCCCTCCCTCCCTCCCCTCTTTCCCCTCCCCCGCTCCACAATCAAGGATGAGAGAAACATAATTTCGAACCATTCACATGGTTTGACAAATAAAGAATCTTGAATCTTTACATTTTGAAAATGTCTTCAAAAACCTTTTCTCTCCCATAGAGTTGTATTCGCGCCTGCCCCTCAATTAAATAAATGTCTATAATGTGAAGGTAACCTCAAAATAACAGAACAATGCACAAAGGAGGCCCTATAGGCTCACTAATAAACTTAAACGTCAAGTTAATACATTTTAAAATTAGAATATGAAGGAGATTGTCTTGTAGAAGCAAAAGAACAACAACACTCAAAGCTAGCCGCTAGCATGTAGCATAAAACTAATGTTAGCATGATGGTTAGCATTCTGTTCTCTTTTAGTGCCGTATGAACCATCTCGGGCTCTGACACCCTCAAGGAGTGGTCTCCTGCTGGTTCCCAGAGTCAGGACTAAACATGGAGAGGTTGCGTTTCAGTTTTATGCAGCTA
>OMNZ01077054.1:0-12462 GCA_900303255.1 Lesueurigobius sanzi
GAGAGGATCCAGGACTGCTATGGATCCTCCTCCTATCTCTCTATATGGGCACCATTAGTTTAACACACCTCTATATGGGCCCCATTAGTTTAACACACCTCTATATGGGCACCATTAGTTTAACACACCTCTATATGGGCACCATTAGTTTAATACACCTCTATATGGGCCCCATTAGTTTAACACACCTCTATATGGGCACCATTAGTTTAACACACCTCTATATGGGCACCATTAGTTTAATAATATTTCAATATGTGCAATTACCCGTGTTTACAATACCTGCAATGTCACTTTATCAACCACCTCAATGTAAACAGCTATTTATTATATATTCATACTTGGATTCATAGTCATATATTTTTCATATTTTTTTTGTTTGTTTTTTATTCTTCCTCTAGAGTTGTTTTTTATATCCAGTCTACATAAAAGATGTCTATGCAGTTTTTTATTGGTTGATGCTCGGAGACATTTAGTTCATTTTAGTTTTATTTGACTCTAGTATCACTATTACCTGTTTGAAGGGCAGGCCCAGCCTAATAAGCCCCCATATCTTACCTTATCTTATTTTCAAGTAATCTGCCTTTACACATCATAACATCAATACCACCAATAATAATCCTATTTCAAGTAAATTTAGATCATTTTATCTAATCTAGAGCGCAATGAGACATTTTTTCTTAATTTAAGAGTAAATAAACTGTACCCCATAGGCAAACTTCTTGAAGCTAGTTCCTCAAGTGCAAATTTCCAACTCCTTTCTACACATTCTTTTATGATTTCTTATACAAATATGGTCAGCATGAATGAAATTGAAGTTGCAAGGGCCCCACGACATAACATTGCTTCAGGCCGCGTGAATCCTTGGGCCGGCCCTGCACATTACAGGAAAAGAAAGCTCTAAAAGTCGTCAGCCGTTGATGTATAAAAGGTTTATTATAGATGTTCAGACATGTCTTATACACAATTCAAATGTACAGCCAGGCTACAATCATAGAAGCTTATTTACACTCCATTGTCAGACGATATTAGACGCCAGTGCTTGATCCACATGTAAAATTTAGAACAGGTTTAATAGTGATAATAACAACATAGAAAATAGTCATAAAACAAAACAAAAATGCCTCACTGACATCGACAGGTCATCACATTTTTGAGTATACTTTACTGCGACACATTACAGAGTACATATGTTTCAAATCCCTTTTTCCAAGTCCAAGTATCAAGACGTAATAGATCAGAAAGTATCAGAAGTGTCCCATGAATAGGCGAAATTGGAGGAGTTTGGGGTCTGACAACTACTGCATGGTCAATGGTCGGGCGTCTGCTTAAACTAGAGCTTGCATTACTCATTGCTTCAATGTACAACATCAAAATAAAAAAATAAAACATTCCAAAATGAAAGAAGCATGACACCCTTGTTACAAGGGAATTACTAACACCTTTACAAGTCTTCTACATGGCCAAATGTCCTGCAATGGCTTAAGCATTAGCGTGGTCCAAGCAACCACTTTAGCATGAGTTAAGAGCAGCATTCTTCTACGATTGATGGGTGTGAGGGCCGATAGCACCAGGGCTGCACGTTACACCACGGCTTTCTCGCTGCCATGTCGTCAATTGCAAAATTCGTGCGAAGAAAGTAGCTGTATCAAAACGATTCGTTCCCTGAAAAATCCCAAACACGTCAAAATGTTCAGATAAAAAGTGCTGGTTTGGAAACTACATTTCCTAAGGCTTTGTGCCCGATTAATTCATAATTTAGACCGAGTTTAGTCTAGCTACACTGCAAAAAGTGCTATCTTGAGAATTCAGAATATTTTACCTCCTTCTGAGTCATTTTGACTTGCAGAGTAAAATGATCTGCCAATGGAACAAGTATTGTAGCACATAAATGAAGAAAAAACAACTTCTTGCTCTAAAAAATAGATACAAGGTCTAAATTTACATGAAATGATATGCTTTTTTCTTATTTTACATGCAAAAATACTTGTTCCACTTGAGCCATATTAAGTATGAATAGGCTAGATCAGGGGTCTCCAACCTTTTCTACCTCGTGAGCTACTTCAATGTAACAAAAATGGTAGAGAGCTACTGATGCTACTGATGCTTCGAAGTAAATATGGGAGTTGACCTGCAGCCAAGACGAAAACAACTGTAGTTTCTGCTTTATACTTTACTGCCCTACATGTTTGAAGAGTGGGTCCAGCATGTTCAGAACAAGAAAATTATTCTAAAATTTGACTTATTAGGGATTTGCAGAAATGTAGAAAGTCTTTGGCGAGCTACTGGTTGGAGATCCCTGGGCTAGATGTTCTCCTACTTTTAGCACCAAGAGAGGAGGGACTTAGAGGTTAACTCCTCCTTCTGGTTCACTCTTAAGAGACCCACAGCGTGCTCAAGTCTTTAGTAGCTGATGACGATCTTTGGACTAAGATCGAAACGTCCTACACTTCAACTACAGAGTACAGAGGAAGACTGAAGCATTTTTGCCCACGATGCTTGTTCCATTGGTCAAAATGCCTCAAAAATAAAGTCAAATATTCTGAATATAAGCTAATTTAACTCATCAAGATATGACTTTTTGCAGTGTACCGGTTATACTATGAGCTGTTCTGCATACACTGGAAAAACTATTCCCAAAATAAGTTCAATTTTCTTTAAATATGAGTATATGAGTAAAATGATCTGCCAAATGGAGTCTTTCCACACCTAAAACAAGAAAAACAGTTAAAAATAATAAAAATAATTGACAATAAATCTCATTGAACTTGAATAAGGTGCAAAATCTTATTCCATTGGCAGATTATTTTTTACTTTGCAAGATAGAACTACTAAAATGAAGGTCTAATATTTTTACTTCCAGTGATTTGAACTCATCAAGATACAGATTTTGCAGTGTAAGGGCAATCTGTGATGAAATGTTCCAGAGGAGGCCTGAAACTTCCAGCTTCCCAGCAGCGTCAGACCTCGCCACGTGGAAATTTGTCGATCGCAAGATTCAAAACACGCCGAGCTGCGTGTCTTCGTCTTCTACGGTGCAGCCCTAGTCGACCCCTTCAAGTTTAACAACGTTATCCCTGGAATTTCATGTCATGGAAATGATTGCTATTACTTCATTTTTATATACTCTAAGACACTTTTGCATTCTCTTTTTTTTGGTGATGTTCACGCACAATGTATAATCTCAAAGGTCCTACTCCTCTTCTTAGGTAGCATACACAGTACTGAAACTAGGCAATCTCTCTTCCCCCCCCGCCTCGCCAAACCAGGTAGACCAAAAGTGCAAAACGGAGTAACAGTAGTACATCAGAAGGCGGGTTATAAAAGGGGAGTGGGGACAGAAACGTGATCCTAGATAACCCATCCCGTAAGTTCCCTTCCTTCTACACAAGCTGGAACTTCCCTAGCTAACATAATATGGCTCCCTCTGCTGGCCGCACCTGGTCTACTACATCTCGTCTGACCGGTGTTGCTGCAGGATGACAGAGGGGGGGTTCCTCTCTATCCAGTTCTCTTTGGAGTTCTGAACCTCGTAGGTCACGGCAGAAGCGGACACCTTGTCTCCGGGGGCTTCCTGTAACCCTCCCCCGCCGACGCCTCCACCACCGCCACCGTCGCCTCCCGCCTGTCCCGGTGGGATGTCCGCGGCCTGGTTGGCGTTGGGGAAGTCCGCGGACGAGTTGCTGTTGCCGGCCGTCTCCGAGTCGGGCTGCTGGTAGTCGGGGGTGTGGTTCTGGAGGCCGCCGGCGAATATGGCTTTGGGGTTGTCCAGCTCCTGCGGCACCAGGATGAGCGGCTCGTCGTCCTCAGCGTCCAGGTACAGGACGGCGTCGCTGTCGGGGGGCAGGGAGCGCAGGGTCCTGGAGATCACTGAGACGAGAGGAGGAGGGTTAACAGCAATCAGTCCAGCTTTTGTTCTTACTCGGAAAGCGCTTTTCGTACAAGAATGTAACACAATGCGCCTGAATCAATCTCCTTCACCCTCTCAACCTTGTGGGAGCTGGGCACCATTAAACGATACCAGTGGTGAGATGCTATTGAAAACATAATGGAGGTACTACAAAATGATTTGATTTGAGAATATTAGTCTTGTTTAGAGCGGTTTTGACTAGATTAGACTTATTTCTCATCTTGTTATCTACATTATTTGGCTTATTTCATGACAATTTCACTGATTCTAAAATAATCTCGCTTGAATTAGGAAAATAAAACTGACAAAAGGACAAGACAGATTATCTTAACCCATTGGTAAATAAATAAAAAAGGAAATAAGTAGAAATCTATTGAAGCAAGTCAAAAACACCTTAGAACAAATGGTTAGACTTTGACTAAAACTTAACTCGTCAAAACAGCTCAGATTTAGATAAATAAGATGAATTTGGGTCATTCAAACTTATCTATATATTTGCTTTTTATGTAAATGGCAAATAATTTAGAATAGGGTATCTTTAAAGTACTAGTATAAATAAAATGAACGATACCCAGCCCTGCCCTCGAGTATTCCTCCATACACACAAAGAATCATGTTGAAAGTTTTGATGTTGCGATGTTAAAGCCCCTAGACAAGATTTTTTCTACAAGTGGAATTAAATTTGTTTTGTTGCTGAAACCTAGAAATGAATTTGGACCAAAACTAACAATCAGCAACATGGCCTTCGAGTTTCAATGTTAAACGTCTAGGGAAAACTAAATATTAAGGCTGCACAATATAAAGCTAAACATCTGGCAATATTAGACTCTAGCTGCATCACAAAATCACTAAAGTCTTCCACCTGAGGGAGATCAACACAAGCAAAAACTTACATACAACTTACAAATATGTAAAAGTTTAGTTTTAGGTTATTATTTATTTTCATTTAGTTCCATTTTAGTCTTGTTTTGGTCCTGATTAATGTTTTTTTTAAGACACAATTAGTTGAAAAAATAAAATACTGTTCAAATTGAATAACACTGTGTTGAAACTGTTTTGTAAAATATTGAGATATCATTATTGCACGCCTGTGTCGCATATCGCAAGGTTTTTTTTTTCAATATTGTGCAGTCTACTACTAAATATGGAGTTCAAAAGCTGTGTAAAAGCACATGTAGCATAAATGTGTTTGTGTCTCACGGCTAAAGTCACATTCAACAAACTGAAAGTGACTAACAGTAAAGCCCCCTTTGCTGCAAACGGACTTTTATTCAACATTTCAGGATTTCATCTTGAGGGACTTGCCTAACTCTATTTAGAGAACACAGTGTGCCGTGTGGCTCAAGTGGAAGTGGAAAGCAACAGGTCAAATTTCCCTTTCAATTTAGATCAGTGGTTAGAACTGGTGGCTCAGGGCCCAACAGTGGGTCGACTTTAGGATCGATGGTCAGTGGGTCACGAGGCTTTACCTGGAAACTTCTGCAGCTCGTGTTTCATTGTGCATTTATAATATTATTTATTCATATTGACTTGTTTAGTGTTTGTACCGACCTCTGAGCTGACTCCTGTTGTGATATTAGACGTTACAAAAACTGATTGATTGATTATGTAAATTGATTTGGTTTTGTCAGTGTGTGAAACATACAGAGCTTGGGAAAAGGGGAAGGCAAAATAAGCAAAACTTCAGCCCATTCCCTTTTTCAGTCTTATTCTTACATAAGAATTGTTTCTTTCTTTCTTTTTTCATTGTTATTGTTATTTTATTTTCTAAAGGACCGAAATAAACAAACTCAAAAACTCAAACTTTTCTCTCAATATTAATTGACTGAAGTATTTTTTTTTTAAGTCTATCTTGTCAAGTTAAAATTACTCAAATTAAGTGTAATTCAAGTCATTTTGATCAACTTAAAAATACTGAAAGTGGAAGTATTGTAAATTTTGATTTATTATCCAATTTTAAGTTCTTTGTTATATCCAAGTTCAAATATTTCTTTTTTTTCTTAATTTAAGTTTAAAACAGAAAGAAACTCCGCCAAACCATTGATCTGTGTGGGATTTTCTTTCCATTTTATTGTTTGGGTTCTCTTTCCATCCAATGTACCCATCTTTAGTCTCCTGCCTTGTTCTACAATCTTAATGTATGTGCTAAAAACGTATTCCACTTGGTAGATTAATAATAATGCATTGGCTTTAAAGCACTTTCCTGGACACTCAAAGACGCTTTACATGGCATTATTTACTCCACACTTGGTGTAAGCTACTATTGTAGCCACAGCTGCCCAGGGGTAGACTGACAGAAGCGAGGCTGCCAATCTGCCCCATAGGCCCCTCCGACCACCACCAACACTCACTCACTACATTCACACAGGCTTCCTGGCCATTTTCCTGGCGGTCTCCCATTCAAAAGTACTGACCAGGCCCTGCTCTGCTTCTGAGGTCTGACGACATCGGTCAGAGCAAAGGCAGTATCAAGGGCGAACATACTTATTTCCAGAAAATTCTCTTTAAATTTCCACTTCATGGGCCTATTTCATATTTATTCAACAATAATTATGTCTAAAATACCAATATATTTCTTCAAGATACAGTCTTTCCTTTGAACTCCCCCTAAGAAACTATTAAATGAAAGGGAGCGAGTACATTTTAAACTGCTAGTTGTGGTCCAAACTCATTCCTAACCTTCCTACCG
Source organism: Lesueurigobius sanzi (assembly GCA_900303255.1). Taxonomy (NCBI): domain Eukaryota; kingdom Metazoa; phylum Chordata; class Actinopteri; order Gobiiformes; family Gobiidae; genus Lesueurigobius; species Lesueurigobius sanzi. The sequence goes on from OMNZ01077054.1 coordinate 6,600, forward strand.
GTAATTCATTCCTAACATCCCGACACATCTGATTTCCCACTAGTCTTACCTGAGGATGGGGTGTAGAGCTCCTTTTGCTCGAGCTTGCTGCCAAAGGGATTGACAGAGGGAAAGATGATGAGGCAGAATGACAACAGGAAAACCTGAAAGGGAAGTTACAAATACAAAGTTAGCCACAGAATCGTCTCACACACAGCGTTCACCAGTGGGTCGCCTGAGCCCTTACCATAACACATGTGCTGGTAGTGCTGGCTTTCAGTGTGGACAGCTTTACCATGGACTGCAGTTTCTTCAGCTGCTCTATCAACGATCTGGGAGGACAAACACGACACGTCAGACAACCGTTTGTTACGTGTCGATGTGGGACAGAGTTGTTGTGGCGTCTTACATGTTCTGCTTCTGGAGCATCTGGACTTTCTTCTGCAGCTCCAGGTTGTGGGCCGTGCAGATGGCAACCCTTTAGACACAAAGAATGGTCTGCTGTAAGTCTCTGGTCCAGCCCACATATCAAATTACATTTATTTTGTAATATGGACAAAAAGACAAGTGTATTTTAGGTTATTTGATGCTTATAGGACTGAAGAATGATTTTGTTTTAAGGGGAGACACTACAGGCAGAAGTTTTTTCTTTCTTTTTCTTTCCAATTTTCAGATTTTGGGCCAGTTTTGTCTTTCGCCATGATACTTTTTTAATACTCATCCCACTGGTAGATTTTGTAATTTGACAAAATGAATCAAACTAAGCTTAAATGCTCTTAATTTGAGTCATTTTATGTTATAAAAATTGTTTTTTTTCTGCATAAATTGTAAACATTGGGAAAATGTTCCCGGAGAATGAGAATACTGACTTTTGGGTCCCTTTTGGGTCCCAATCCACCAGTTGAGAACCACCGCTTTAAGGTGTGGTTAAAATAAGAGGTGAAATGAATATGTTTATTACAATATTTAGACAATTTCGTTAAAAAAAACACTACACTGCAAAAAGTTATCTAGAAACAAGTGACATTTTCTTAATAATAAGTAAATTAGCCCTTGGATTTGAGAAACTCATTTCAAGAAGTCTGCCAATGGAGTAAGGTTTTTACACTTAAATGAAGAAAAAAGATCAAATTGCACTTAAAATTAGATAGAAAATCTTAATTTACTTGAAATGAGTCCATTGTTATTGTCTTTTTGTTAGTTTAAGGCGAGACACTGCAGGTGAAGACGGAAAACATACAAATTGTGTGATATTAATTTGAAACTTTTGCTGTATATTATTGAAGGGGAAGGAAAAAAGTACAGCTGGAGTCATTTCCTCTGCTAAACTTCCTAAAATAACCATCATAAAGGGCGTGTTTGGCCATTTTTCTACTTTAAACATGGTAGCTACGATGCTTAGGGACCAAACTACGCAGAAATCTCGAGATTGCCCACTCCATGAAAAGTCGATGGTTTCCCCTGCCTGATTAAAAATACTTCTTCAAATGCGTTACTCGAATCAGACTCGGATCATTCTTTTTTTTTTACTCTTCTCTACTTTCTGCCGTGTGAGCAAGGCCGAGCCCTCACCTGTTTTCCAGCCCGTCCACATACACCTTCTTCTTCTTGCGGCTCTCCTGGGCGGACTGCTTGTTCCGGATCTTCCTCCTCACTCTCTTCAGCGTCCTCTCCTCGGCCTGTTACACAAAGAGCGCCCGTTACACCCCTGACCACAAAAACACCAGTATCCCAGCAAAAGGAGCAGGGTAAAAAAACAAAAGCTTATAACGAACTAGAAGGTAGCAACAGCACCATTTTCTTTTAGTCAATTACCTTGGTGAGGGGCATGTGTGTTGGAATGGTGGCGTTCTCTTTGGCCAGAAGTCGCTTCTCCTCTTCCGTGAGCACGATCTCTTTGAACTGGAACTAAAAAAAAAGAAAAATATAAAGATTTTTGTACCCTGCAATGCATGTAACAGTGTATTTAAGCATGCAAAAGTAGTCAATAATCATCAAAATGGCAAGAAACTTAATATTTTGAAGAACAGAAGTAAGATTGAAGGTTGAAGGTTGAAGTAGATTTATAGAAACCTTCCCCATTACACTTCAGCACATACTTTGTGTACACATTCACTACTTATTATATTTTGCCTATACTGACACAAAACATGTTTATTGTATACACATGAACATAGTATTAGTTTTTTTTGTTTTTTTTTTTGCAATAACTTCTGTCTGAAATTGTGGAAAGTCAAAAAAAGGTTGTGATTTTTCCCAATTTAGTCCAAGAATTGAACAGTTTTGACTATGAATTAGACAAGCTACATTTTGATAAAAAACATAACAAAAATGTAGCATGTCTAGCGTATAAAGTTCAGTAGTGGCATAAATATAATATATACACTGCAAAAAGGGATATTTTGATGAGTAAAATTAGCTTGAATTCAGAATATATGACCTTATTCTGAGTACTTTTGACTTATCTGCCAATGGAACAAGTATTTCTGCACATAAATAATTAAGAAAAAACGACTTCTTGCACTAAAAATTAGATATTGAATCCAAATTTACTTGAAATAATATGCTTTTTCTTATTTTAAGTGCAAAAATACTTGTTCCATTGGCAGATAGTTTTACTTGGCAAGTCAAAACTACTCAGGATAAGGTCATATATTCTGAATTCAAGCAAATTTAACTTATCAAGAGATCACCTTTTGCAGTGTACATATGAAGAGTCCCGTATTTGCAAATGAACTCTTCATATACCGTAATATCTGGACTATAAGCCACATTTTGAACACCGCGGCCTAGGGGCTCTCTGGCAGAAACAGCATGTGTGCAGAGTCTGGACCTCTGGGGACGAAATGCCTGACTAGAGCGTGGAATGCCTGGATTTTTTTTTTTTTTAAACGGGACACATTAATCAACATTAATCAAAGTAAATGCGCCAAGTTAGCTAAATTAACCTAGTTTTCATCGGTAGTCCCGTGGGCAGATGCTAAGGCCAGCCTAAAAATAAACAGAATTATTTTATTTAGCCTACCCAAACCAGAGCGCAGCACGGTCTCAAAACTGAACAATGAGCCGGTTACGCTTACGTTTTGTTAGTTGTCGTGTGTCTCGGGGACTACAGATGGAAACTAACTCCGAGAACTAAAGTCTGGTACAAAGCATCTTTTCACACTTTGAGTAATGCTCCTGTACATTGTCCCTGTCGAATAAATCAAATAAACTAAACTACGTGGTAAAATTTGGTGCGGCTTATATTCAGGTGCGCTCAATAGTCCGAACATTACGGTAAACACAGTAAAGTTTATTATTAGCAGCATGTTGTCGCGCACAAACTGTTTTTTCTATTTGGCTTGTGTGTCGACTTTTGCTTGGTTTGCGCACAGTCTTGATGTCATGGAGCTGAGTGGAAACAAAAAAAACTAGCCGTACCAGTTCTGTTTGTTTGAATTGAGTGGTATCGTCCTCCACGTCCAGAGTACAAGGCAGCTCACTGGTGACGTCCTCGTCCTCCCCCTCCATCGCCTCATCGACCAGGTCATCTGAGGGGATAACAACAACTTACTTTAGCTACAGAAACTCTGGCCTTGTTGTCGTGCTAGACAGGGCCATCTGCAAATTGAGACTTTCACTAATTCGAACGTTATTGTATTTCTTCTTTAGAAATCCAGTTTTTCTGGTTTTCACGTGGTTTACACCAAATTTAGACGTAATTTAGTTCTATTTTAGGCCTGACTTGTACTTGACCTAGGCCTGATGGTACTGGGAGGTTTTATGACGTGGTAGTTGGTGTTAGGGCTGCACGACAGATAGCAATATTAGATGATGCATATCAGTATCACAGGAAGCCACAGGAAATCCCAAAGTCTTCCATTTGACTCATAAAAACAAAATTTTTTCTTCACCAACTTTTTCCGAAAGACAAATGCATGGAACTTATAAATGTGCAAGGTCAGTCTAGTTCTAATTTTGCTAATTTTGTTCCAATTTGGCCTTTTTCTGGTCCTGATTTAGTGTTTTTTGAAGACTTCTTTCGACCGAATTTGACTAAAATATTGCTATAATATTGTTATCGCAATATTGCACACCCATACTGCATATATCTCAACTTTTTTCAATACTGTGCAGCCCAAGTTGAAAGGTTTGAGAGCCACCGGCCAAGGGCTTAAGTCAGATGGCACAGCCTGGACATTAGCTGCCTCTATCTGTACAGTCAAAAAATCCCATTGCACATACCCAGAGGTGAGTACAACAGCCAAAATATTCACTCGAGTAAGAGTGACGCTACCCAAGGACTTGTTTCCAAAAAAAAAAAAAGACATTTTCAGAATTATTTTGATTGCAACTAAGAAGGCAATAACAAGAAACTGGCTAAATGGGGATCCCCCCCGAGTGGAACAAGCGCTGGGGATTATGGAGGAGGTGCACACGATGGAGAGAATGACTTTCTTTCTGCGACTACAGGGTCATCTTTATTTTCAACGCTGGACCAAGTGGTTCAAGCAGAGGCTCGATGTCTCTCCCGTTTGACTGTTTTTGTGTAACCTAGACATGTTGTGGTGAACAGTGCCCCCACTTTTGTTTTTGCAATACTTATACTACAATAAGAACAATAATGGTCATTTTTCTTGTTTCGTATTCGCCCAGTACAATAAAGGCTTTTTATAAAATGTAAATAGAGAATTGTAGTGTGGGAGGAGTGCCTTGGTTGTTCTTTTTTTCACTAAAGAACGTTACTTGGTTGTTTCAGCTCAAATACATGATAAAAAAAAGATGTTCCTGGTTTCTTCTGCGTGTATTGTTGGAGCCGCCTTGGTTCTTCGTTTTTCTGTTTAGTTTTTGTTCCCCAAATGCAAAAGAGCACCTTTCCCAAAAAAAAACATTTGTGGTACTGACTTCCTGACCCCCTCCCGATACCATTAGAACATAAAAACATTTTTCAACACCACACCGATATCGTACCCAGCCCTATACTTTAGTACTGTGAGTACCGAGTAAAATAATGTGAAAATCCTCAAACTTTCAATGAAAATATATAAAATACATACAAATAAGCAATTCTGGAGAATAAGGTGCACAAAACACAAACTACATCTATTTAACATGTCAAAATGAAGCTTTTGACTCTTAAAGGTCAGCAGTGGAGCAGGAAAGAGAACAGATACTTCATTACTAGGGCTGGGTATCGTTAAACGATACCAGTACGGTATCGAAAAAATAATGAAGGTACTACCGGTATCGAAAAATAAATTGGTACCGAAAAAATATTTATCGTTAGAAAGCAAATTTGTCTTCCTGGTGGGTCTGAGACTGCACTAAAGAAAGGGCTGAGGTGTTTCAGCTCAAATAAATGATAAAAACACTAAAAGAAACAGTATTTTATAGAATAAATGATCATTATTGTTCCGTTTTATGGTTCTACAACAAAACTAAAATCAAGCACGAGGATAAATGACTCGATTTGAGAATATTAGTCTTGTTTAGAGCAGTTTGGACCAGATTAGACATATTTACTACTGTCATCTAGATTATTTGGTTTATTTCATGACAATTTTTACTGAGTCTAAGGTAATCTCACTTGAATTAGGGAAATAAAACTGCCCAAAGACCAATTTTCTGACCCCATTGGTAAATTAATTTAAATAAAAAAGGAAATAAGTAGAAATCTATTGAAGCAAGTCAAAACAAGTGGTAGAAGGCTGTGATTGGGTCTATACTAGGGTGACCAGAATTTTCACATTAAAAACTGGGATAAAATTTAGTTTTTCTTGCGTTTTTTCTGAAATTTTTTCGCCATTTTTCTTGTCTTTTCTTATATATTTTTTTGTAGTTTTTTTTTGTAATTTTTTCGGATTTTTTCTTCCTTTTTTGTCCTTTCTTCATAATTTTTCTC
>OMNZ01077082.1:14187-27705 GCA_900303255.1 Lesueurigobius sanzi
AAGTGAGTGTAACAACAATGCAAAAATATTGAGATGTTTTCCTCTCCCCAAGATTATTCTGTCACATCGTTCCGCTCCCTCTGTTGTTTGGATCTTTTAAGATTCATTGCACATTCATACTGGTGCCGATTTTATCTTTCAAAGGCAGAGGGTTTTTTTGGAGATGAAAACAGATATAACAAGAACTCGAGACGGGAAGCACTCAAAGCGTTTCGCATGGTGAATTGTGTTATCAAAAATATCCACAATTCTGCTCAAGCAAATCTTAACTATGTTCATTCTTATTCTAGTTTATATTAGATAAAATAATTCATATAAATCAGCTTCAAATCATATTATATGAACACATCTTATCTCATAGACTAAAGTTCGGTTGTTTTGGTCCTCCCTGTTTCTCCCAGTGTCAGTCCTATGCTGTGTTACCATGGCAACCTGAGCTTCACCTATTTTTGTTTATCCATTGCAGGCACCTGAACCCAGAGCAGCCAACGACACAGACGCAGGGGAGGCTGATGAAGTGTTTGGTAAGAACACATGCTAATGCTGGTAAAAATGAAATACTCTTCGTTGGTAGATGACGGACGGCTCTGTGAAAATCCATTAGTTTAGTAAAGCTTTTATTGCCGTTTTGCCGTAGGTTAATCTAGGGGTTAATGATAATGCATGGCTGTTTACTCGTCTTTTAACTGCGACCATTATTCAAAGTCTGTCACACCCTGCACAAGTTTAAGATTTAGTTTTCCAACAATGGGCCGACAATTGAATTAAGCAGCCTTTGCAGTACTGTAACTCAGCAGAGGAGGGCAGAGTCCATTGCGCAACAAATGTAGGTCACTTGTAGGTCGGGTAATGCTCCGGCCTATAATTAATACAAAAATCAAGACTGCTCACAACTGAATTAATTCAAGTTCCTTTGCGTTACAGTGCAGTGTGCGCATATTATTAGGCCTCATGAATAATTTACACTGCGGCTGAGAATGCGTATCTCGAATCTTTCAGACAGAGTTTGAGAAATAGAGCCCAAAGCCAAGACCAAGGTTGAAACAAATAACTTCTTTCTATTCTGCGCATCAGACCGACCGATCAACCGAGTATTTCACTATACATCGCAGTCCTGCCAGCATTTGGGTGTGTGCCCAGGAACTCACTGCTTTACTTCAAAGAGTGAGAAACTGCAGTTTTTTTTCCCACTTTCTTTGATATATTTTAAAGTTTCTTGTTGTTATAATTGGCTAAATTCCAGTGTACTGCGAAGCCTGCCTGATGCCTAAGAGATAGTGTTTAGCTACTGTATATGCTTCTTGCAGAGAACGCTGTGTCTTCTTTGTGAAGTCAATTTTCCCACACAGATGCAGTGACCTTTTCTTTGGGCTCAAGTGCCCTTCATAATCTCACCAATTCTGTTTCAAAGCAATTAACCAAAGCTGCCAATACTAAAGGTCACAATGCAAACATTAGAAACGGTTAGGGGATGGTACATTCTTCTTCTCATACTCTGATCTCCATCTACAGTCTTTACTGATGATTCATTCAAAGTACATTGTTTGTGACCAATTATGTGTCAGTGATACTTTAAAACATCTCAAACAAGTCACTACAGAGCTTCAATACATTTTATATCTTTATTGTTTCCAAGTTGATCAATCAGTGAGTCTGAGTGCTCATTTGATAATCAACAAATCCAGAAGCATAAACTGTTTTGTACAACGAAAGTTGAAAGTGATCATTTCAATCAGCTACCTCTAGTGTTTGTCCTGGTAATTGCATGGTAGTCTCCGGCGTAACCAAGATAACGACTGGCTATTGATGTGAGCTTAGTTTGATTTGATCTCTGTGCCCAGCGGCTGAACATGTTTGCTAAGGACTTAGCCACTTGTCAGGAAATCTTGTAGCTTTGCAAGGTCTAACTGATTTGTTTTCAATCAATCGGCTTCTACGGCCGTAGTTAATTATTTTGCTCTGTGTTTCCAGGCTTTCTGGTTCGACTCACCATTGCTGTGATCACTGAGCACTGCCCTAACTTTTCACAGCTATTTAAGTGGAATCAACTTGTATTTTTAATCTTGTAACATACCATTCTGTAGCACTTGTTGCATTGCACAGCAGCTCTGTCATAAGTGACACTTCAAGCCCCCCAAGAGGCACAGTTTTTTTTTTCCATAATATGAACAATAACATGGTATAATTGATAGGGATGAACCGATCCGACACTGGTATCGGATATCGGAGCCGATAAAAATTACAATATCGGGTATCGATTCCAAATATCCGATACTGAACCGATACTTTCACCAACTTAATTTAAGTGAATAATTATGGACATACTGTATGTCATTTGAAAGCTCTTAATCTCTAATTAGTTTTATCTCCACAATAGCACTATTGATCGCCACGCCAAACACTGCAGTTAGCAGAATGCTAATGCTAGCTTCAACCAGTCAAGGCTGGGACACAAGCTATGACTGAGTCACACATAAAGTAGTGAAGCAGGCTAATATTGGCCACTAGTGTTTGCATTTTAGTTTGAGAAATACTGTTACAGAATCACTGATAAACATATTTATAATGTATTCATGATCACACTCATGGATCAGTTGGAAATTGTCTATTTAATGTAACAAGGACCAGTCACTTTTTCACTAACTGCAAATTCACTGCAGTTTCTTTGCATAAGCAACAAATAAGTTATCCATCAATCAATTTCTTTTTGTAACGCCCGATATCACAACAGGAGTCATCTCAAAGATCAGTACAGTAACACAAAACGGATCAATATCAAACATCAAACAATGATCAAACAAATGAAATGTCACAAAGCTACTTTAGTAAAAATCACACAGTATCGGTTGGTGTTGAGTATCGGATATTCAAACCCCAAGTATCGGAAGCAAAAAAGCTGGATCGGTGCATCCCTAATAACTGGTGTACAGTTGAAAGAGCACAGTAGAAGCTGCGACTCCGACAAGTTTGCTTTTTTATTTTTATCTTTAGCTCTATTAAAAGCAAGATTGAACAGCATAAGTTTACATACTCTAACATTCTGCCAGCGTATGTAAATTTTTAGCACAACTGCATAATGAAATACACCCAAGATAATAGCAGAGTAGTCGAAGAGGCCCTCTACACATCATGTCGGCCCTATATTGCAAATGCTGATCTTGTTTCCATGCTTAATATTTAACTGACTGGCCCTATCGCAGAGTGAATAAGGCACATTTTCTTATCAGTTTGCATGTGACATAAATGGAACATTGCCATTATGAAGTATACATTTAGACACCAGCCTTTGACCTAGGCACTAAGGACTAGCTATTTTACACCATTAAGTTGACTCTGGCTGCAGGCTTCAAACCAAATAAGAGAGATTTCCAACAAATTGAGCGGCGTAAGTGTTTTATGAGGGACGGGCCGCAGTGCTTTAGGGGAGATGTCCTCCGCCGGCGTCAGGAGTCCACTCTTGTCCGGGATGTCTCCATGTGCGCTACTTCCTGTTTGCGCCGCTTTCCAATGAAGGGCAAACACCACTGTCAGCTGTGTGGCCGTTAAAAGCCCATTACGCATCCATTACAAGGTCCTGGTCGGCAGCAGGCCCCCACCCAGAACAACAGACCCCTCTATCTGCGCGCCTATCTGACTAGCTGCAATATGGCTTTGCCCCTTTGTGTTCAGCACTGATTTCAGTCGACCTTATGATGGCTTGCGCGTGTCTACGTTTATTTGAAGTTAATTTTGTTCACTCTCTCGCTGGCGGAGCTCTCCCTACTGGCTCTGGCTCCCCCTGAGCTTCCACTAAGACACGGAGATGATATAGAGTAAGCCAGTTATTGTATCACATGTCTTCATAGTGCGCACAGATTCCTGGAAAATACAATCTCCCTCACACACCAGAGACCTGAGCAACATGTTAGGAAACGGTCTGAATGGCATCGCTGCTCAACGTGTGCGGGGGATTGCTTTTAAAATGTTACAGTATAGTGTGGCAAACCCTGCTTCAAAAGACCGTCTTTCAGGGGCTAAAAGTAGAGGACAGAAAATGCTATGGTTTAAGTTATTAAGGAGGTCAGAACAAGACTTCAGAAAGTGGTTTTGCATGATTGAGTCATAATATTCTCAATACTCCAAGGTCCTTCAAACATCAAGATTTTGCTATTCACAGGCAGCATGTTCTGAAGGATTAGGAATAGTGTCACTGTCAGTCTGCCATTAAAATATCATCAGGATATTATCTTCAAAACTAAGATCTATTTTTTTAAAGAATTTACTCCAGCCTATTGCCTATGCTTACCATTTCTTTGCATAATATGGATCTCAAAGCAACAGCTGAGACCGTTACTTGTCTCTGTTGCTGTGGCTGTCACCGGCCAGTACGGGCCCTGGCACTGCCGACTCTACACCCCTCCCCCATCCTGCAACTCCCCCATCTCAAAAGCTCTGATTGTTAAAGGGCAATATCCATCACAGTGCCATTGTCTTGAGTTTTATTACAACTTTTTCTTTCTCCATCCTTGCCAAATATGGATGCACCGTCTCTAAGCTTGAGGACTAAGGCATAAATACATTTTTGGTAATGTGTTGAGTTTGGAGTGTCCACGAAGTCAGGAGTGTCATCCGCTTTGGAACATCTGGCAGGACAATCGTCGAGTGTCTGTGCATTTCAGCAGCTGGCTCCGCGGCTACAAGAGTCCAATGGGGACGAAGTGATGAGCAGCTAACAGAGGACTAAAGTACTACCCTTGATACTGCGCTCCCATATGCCAGACCAGATTAATTCAATCACTTCCCTTCACGCCCAACAACACGCTGCTCGTAAAGCAACAAGTGTCATCACATGTTTTATCCTGGCAGAGTCTGCATCTGACCATTGATTACATTTCACACTCTCCATTAGATAATGCCTGTCATGGCCGGCTTGGTCGATGGCTTGCAAAGGGATTTAGCTTCACCACCGCAGCTCATAGCACTCGTGCGTCCAAGACGGCAGATGCTTTCCACATTCAGGCTTAGCTTATCACAGCTGGCAAACAAGCTCACAGTATAGTTACTTGGGAGCACGCCTCAGGACCAAATTAAAAATGGTTTGTTTTGAGTTGTTCAGAATATGTGTCATGATCTCCTAGACATGATGATAATAAGCAAAGCAGATATTTGATGGCTGTCTTTTGTGATTGGTCGAGATTCATATCAGAACCAAAGCGACCGACCTTCTAATCCTTATCCTTACAAGAAATGCGGCTGTTTCTCCATCAGCGCTGGCCCAACATAAGCTTTTTAGTGTGATAAAGGCTTATGGATTATTGCTGGTCATTCTCAGCTTGTTCCAATTATCCAGCTATGTACAAAAGGCCAATGATGGTAGAAAATGGGATATCAAATGTTTGGCAGATCGGTGAATGAGTAGGTTGTGTCCACATGACGGCACAGCATTCTGAAGAGTTTAAAATTAAGGTGGAGGGCAGCTGAAAATTCGATGGTAGCGACTATGGTAACAGGCAAAATGCAGTCTAGTCTTATTGCTAATATGTCTGTAATTCCTGGGCCTATCCACATTAAACAAAAACTGTCACAAACATCAATGTCATCCCTGTCACTACATATGAACTAAGGTCTGATTATTTTCTCATAAAGATGTCAAAAAGTAGAAAGGACTTTCAGCCATAAGGCATCCTTAACAAGCCCTATTAAGTATGAATAGGCCAAGATGTTTTCCAACCTTTAGTACCAAAAGAGGAGGGACTTAGGTTAACTCCTCCTTCTGGCTTGCTCTTAAGAGACCCACGAGCGTGTTTAAATCTTTATTCGCTGAGGAAGATCTTTGGACAAAGATCAAAACGTCCTACACTTCAACTACAGACTATAGAGTACAGATGAAGACTGAAGAATCTTGGCCTACGATGGTATTGGCGCCTGCCCTCCAACTGAAATCAAATTTGAGAAATTTGTTTGGTCATTGTTCAGTGTGTGCCCACCTAAGGCCCATCGCATTGATATGTCCTGCCACCCGTGTCCCTTATTAAACAGGAGATGAACGAATGATGAATAATTGAAAACAACCTTTTCTGACATTCAGGCTTTTTCAGCTCAATCAAAGACGAGTCTGATTTCAGAGTCCCTTGAAAAGTTTCTTGAGGCTTGAGGCACATGGAAAATCTATCTTTACTATTTTAGTCACTGCTATAGAACACAATGATGAAGATCTTTTGTATTATGATTTAAATTAATTTACATGATTTTTGAACATATTGAATTGGTTAATGAATGAATTGGTTAATGAATGATTCTTTTTGCCCTCCAGAAAAGAAGTCTACTTTAAAATCAGCCGTATTCCCACTGGTAAAATGTATGAACTCCAAAAGGCTTCCACTTGAAAGAAACAGCATGCAATGTTTTCAAAGCATTTCTTTTTCTACTTTAAACTTCTAACCAGTTGGAAGTTTTTTTTTTTTTAGTAGGAAGGAGGGACTTTTGGAAAATGATTTGTGGCAATAAAGTAAAGCGTTGAAAATGTTTTTCACAATGAGCCTAGTGTGACATGCATTTAGCCTGGCTCGGCTGGCGGCTATTTTAGCTTTTGCTCAATCAAGGCAGCACATTGTGTAAACCTTTTGTCGCTCTATGCTGTTTGTGGACTTTCTGACTTGCATTTCAACCCACAACATGCTTAAGTTAAACTTTTAGGATAGATGCGATTCTCAAGCTGTGGTCCCTGGCTGGCCCTGGAAATACTGTATATAATCAGATGTCATTTGCCTCTTTTTCTGTTTCAGTTCTGTCTTTGTCTTCTTTAATGCTCTGCTCTTTTTTCGCATTTCAAGGCCTTAAATGTCATTAAAAAGCGTTAAATAGAATTCAAACTGGCATTAAATCTTCTAATTAAAGTTCTTGGAAAATAGTTACATTGTTCAACTACTTTTGTCAAAAACGTTTGTCAAAAGTACAAAAATGAGGGTCTAGACTGGAGTTTTGGCAGAAATTATACACTATTTCTGTTGAAAAGTTCTCCGTTCTGTCAAATATTCTGTTGAATATGGAAATTAATATTGAACACGCACCGATTTCTAGCATTAGAAATGTAGTATTTGGGCATTAAAATGGCATTAAAAAGCATTAAATTTGACTTGCTGCTACCTGTAGAAACCCTGCAATAGCAAAGCCTGTAATAAGATGCTAAGACCCATAGCTCAAGGCTCATTATGCATGTTTAATTTATTCTGCCAATGTTCTGTTTCCACTCTAAAGATTAAATGGAGGCAACAAAGTAAACACAAATGTGTATATGCTGTGATTACTAGAGGTTTTGGAGTCCGCAGCGCCCAAAAAAGCACAATATGGTATCGGATAGGTTTTGGTTCAGGTACTGTACTTGCCGCTACCGATAGCGATACCTGTAAAATCTGTGGTATCGGGTTACCAGTATCAGTAACAGAACATCCCATTTTGCAAAGCATAATACATTTTGACCTTACCTGCTTTAGTATCATCAAGCTTTACAGTTTGGTTAGTGGGTACATCATGAACTCTTCTTCTTTTCTAGCGCTCGTCCCGCTTTGACGCAGTGTCCGCTCTTTGGCACAGTCTCCTCCATTTTGTCCGATCCAGAGCATCTTTCTTGGCTTGGATTTCTTTAAGATCTTCCTTGATTCTGTTCATCATGGGTACATCATGAACACAGAGGTAGTATTGTTTAGTGGTCTTCTTCCAAACTTTTCCTATTTTCTATGCTCTAGATTTTGCACTCCATTCAAGCAGCATCAGTCATCCGAGTTTGTTCAAAGATCGATTAATATTGAAAGGAAATCGCAGAGGAAAAAACAGTGAGGATATGGAAATGGAAGGAGAACTGCTGCACTGGGCTGTTGTGTCGGCCGAGTGAACGGGGATTGATCATATTTGGTGGTTGTGACTGGCCGGCTGACAGTTGGAGGATAGATGGAGAGCTGTGGCCTGATGTGTGCGCAATGGGGGCTACGACTACAGTAAATCAGTCTCGGTGCTCTGTAACTTCACTCCATAAAAATGTTTTGTACTTTAACAGGAATATAAATGAGAAGCACAAAGAGGAATCACTTCTAATTCAGCTACGTTTTTGAATTAACTTGATTTATGTTCTAGCGGTGCCAACTTATTCAAATAGCATCAGTCTCCTCGGTTTGTTTTGGTGGAGCGTTATGCATTTTTAATCAAAAGACTCAAAAATAGCAAGGGATATGAAAATGCTGCTATCCTTATTTTTAAACTTAACCTCTTAAGCCCTAGGCCTTTTTCTCCAAAATTCATGTCTTCACATCCTAGGTGTACATGGCTAATCTTGGTGTCCACACATTTGGTAGAGCTTTGGGATGACGGTGGAAGTGAAATAAAAATAAATGATGTTGTTTGACAATAAAATGAGGTTGCCATAGGTTTGAATGAATTTCCGCCTGAAAAAAACACACATTTTCCCGCAAAAAGGCCTTTTTCCTCCCTGTGGTGTAGGAAATAACAACAGAAATGGATAATCCCACATCAGCTGTCACTAATTTGCAACTTTGGAATATTTTTCTGCATAAAACACATACGTCAGTAACTGTATCTGAAAAAAAGTCCCCATTTTTGGGGACTCTAGGTCAGTGTTTCCCAACCTTTTTGAGCCAAGGCACCCTTTGTACAAAAGAGACATTACAAGGCACCCCACTAAACAAAAATGTGACCAAAAAAAAAGTATATTTATTGATATATAATGTACTCAAAATGAATTTATTTAGTGTCTGTGCCTGCTTAGTTGTTGAACAAAACACTGAAATTCAGGAATGGAGGTGACACACTCACAAGATCATGTCCCAATAATCATACGTCAATAACCTGAGTCTCATTGGCAGCATGTCTGTAGGCTACTTTTTTTTGTGATGCTGCAAAGTGGTAAAGTGTGTAATTGTTCTACCTGATCACTACATGTTGATCAGGTGAAATTTCCACAGCACCCCTGCTGATTCCCTGCGGCACCCTAAGGTGCCACGGCACCCTGGTTGGGAAACACTGCTCTAGGTCTTAAGAGGTTAAGTGGACACATGATTCCATTGCTAAACTGACTTTGGATTTTTGCAGAAGAACATGCCGTACCTGGAGTTGTTATATGTTTCTTTTCTCGTATGTATGAGTTACACTGCATAGTCCTTTTGCTTATTGTCGCCTCTTTTCATGGGTCCCTGTCTGTCATTTGTATGCAACTCTTTCAGAGCCTGCAGGACTCTTTCTGGTGCAGGAGTGCCTTTGTGCAGTCAGGCTTATCTACAGTTTGCTTTGTCACATCAAGTCCAATAGTGCAATCTCTTCGGCTATTTTGCCTCAATAGGGTGGTACTCATCTTGCTCGAGGCTGTTATTTGGGTATTGCCAGTGGCCACCTCATCATTGCTATTTGAATTATTATTTTCGCTTCCTTTCATTTGGTTTCTTAAAGTACTGTAAAGGCAATTTTGTCTTGCCTTAATCAAAGCGCTTCTCAAAGGTTATGAACGTGCCTTTGGTCAGAAATGGGGAGTGGTTCCTCTGTGGCTCTTATCTCGCCCAGGACAATCACTGGAGGCTCAATGCCACAAATGCCAGATGGAGCTGGGGACAGAGACAGGGGCTGTTTGGTCTGAGCTGGTGGGTGCTTGAGATTCAGCCTGAAGAGGAATTGCCATGGGCCTGGTGGGAGGTTTGGTCCAAAGCCACATAACTATCGATGGTTTTTCAGAAAACTGCTTCCCACTGCTATCTTTGTTGCTGTCCCAGATGCACGGTTGCACATCCTCTTCACACCAGAGGAAGAGGAGGGAAAATGGGGAGATTGAGCCCACAGCTCGCATACTTCACTGTTGATGTGGTTTCTTTTGGTTTTCTGTTTTTGCACCAACTCATAATAAGGGCTAGTACTTGTTAAATGTGATTTCCGCACTTAAAATCTATTTTTTTTTTTTTATTTACTTGGTGGAGGCACAGTGCACCAGAGCTCCCAGCAGAAACCTGGGTACAGGGAAAACATGCAAACTCTATTGTATATAGTGTTGTTCTAATCCTTTTTTTTCTCTTTCCGATCTGATACCGATAGCTGAGCCTTGCCGATACCAATGTGATAAAAAAACAAAATACATATATATTGAATGATGAGTTAAACAAAATACGTTATTCTTTTATAAAGAAGTAAATAACAGTAAATAAAACATAAAAAATGCAAAAGTTGTAATAACTGGGAAATCTTTCAGTTTAGTGGAAATTAATTTGCTCACAGTCTCATTGGTTGGGCAGTGCCGTTTCAGGGGCTGGGTATTGCCAACAACTTCATGATATGATACATATCCTGAGGGTCCACGGTACGATATGTACCCGATACATGTGTATCCCAATACAGCATCCATAATACAACAAAGAAACTGAAGAAAAATCATCTCGTAGGTACAATAAATAGTAGTTTTTATTATGCTTAATATGTTCAGTAACTGAACATAATTATTATAATTTGCGTATCACGATACAGGTGCCCGATACGATACGCGTATTATCAAGTGCTCCATAACGATATATTGCTGATACGATATATCACGCCCCTAGCCGTTTCGGTAATGAATTTGCGTCCAGGCAAACTGTACCGCAGTTTTAGCTTCGGTAAAGGAAATTGAACTTATTCTTGCATCTACACTTATGTATCTTGTTTGTACACAATGGACCTACACTTGCAATCAGCACAATGCAATGTTATTACGTATTCCCTTCACCATAGCTATTGATTTGACCTCATTGTCAGGTAACAGTCGGAGTTCATATTATAAGACTAGACTGCTTTGTATGCTTCCAGCTTGTGTTCATAGTTAATAAGCTGATTCTGCTATGCTACTCTGTGTGACCTCTCCTGTTCCTTTGTGGTGGCGCAGAGGACACCGGGGGATATCTGTACGTAATGTTGTATTTATGAAGGCAGTCAGCCGAGTCAGCTCTGTGCACTTTGTTGGGACCCCTGCCTCTCCATCTCTGTTGTGTGCCACGCTGCCGGGTAATTAGCCTTTAGTGTTGTTTACATGGCTGGATTTCAATCTTTTCACTGAGCGTCTTCAAGAGGTATGTGTAAAATAGCAAAAAATAACTATACTGATAATACTATAGTATACATGGCACCTGCGATGGAAAGACGGGCATTTATGAATGAAATCTAAAATTCTAGTATATTGTGCCTTTTGTCTTAAGTCATAATGTATAGATAATACACGTGCATGAGATTTAACATTGAAAATAAGTAGAACTGTAAATGTCTGTTGAAGTTGGACAGGGAGAGGATGGCTTCACTCTAACGTTATTTAAGCATATTATAGGCTTGTTCCTGTTAAACAGTACATTGTGGAGATTTGAATAAGCAAGGTCGAAATATTGTGGTATACTCAAATGGGGGACTTTTCAAAAACATTTTCGGTGTTTTGAGTCATTTGCGCATGTTGCTATTCTTATTTGGCTTACACAATGCTCCTCCTGTTTACCCCAAGCTCCTCCCATGGCTCAACGTTGCCAACAGGTAAAAACATCCATTCAGTACTACTAACCAACACGAGACTCGTCTGAACATGTTCTGACAGAATACTACGGAGGCTTGTTGTGAAGGGGAGCGAGGAGAGGGGCGAAGGAGGGGCTTAGGGATACTGTCTTGTTTAGCAGGATGAATAACTACATGAGAATGTGCATACGTTCTTTTAGATCAATATACAGTATTTTATAACCAACAAAAGATGGCGATCAAGATGTGTTTGAAATTGAAATAGTCTTGCTGGGTTAGCAGTTCGAATCCCGTAGGTGCACACTGCCGTAGCGTCCTTAGGCAAGACACTTCTTCCCTCACGTGGTTCCTTGATGTAAAGCACTTTGAGCCTAAAGCAGGTATAAACACTCTATATAAAATGACCATTACCTTTTTACCTTTTCTGAGGATCAAAACCACAAACTTTCTGATGGAGGCTTCCTACTCTGCCACTGTTCCGCCTTTTATAATGCTTACAAGAACCAGTAATTTGACAATGTTGATGCCCCTGGCAATCTAAGGCTGTTTCTCAAAGTGGGCCCCGTGCCTTCCCTCTCTAGCCTCCAGCTGTTATTTGAATACATAAGCTTTATGGACAAACTTTAGCTCCTATATGTGCTCTAGTGATGTGTCCTTTAAACCTCTTTAGTAAACAGAGCAGACAAACACAGCAGTACATCTCGTCCTTCATTTTTATTTCTCTGCCTGCTGTTTCTGTCTTAGCACATTAGCCGCACTTTCATGGACCATTGTTCTGTGCCTGTTGTGTGGACCCCCTCCTCTCCAAAGCACACTCCATCCTTGAGTTGTTGTGCTTTTACTACAAAGCAGTATTTGCTGCTTGCTACTCACAAAAGTCTACAGGGTTTATATGGCCTTAAGAAAGGAAGTATTTTCTGTACATTTATTTCATGCGTATGTGGGATGTGGAGAAAACATTTTGGCTCAGAAAAGAGAGTGGTGCTGCACCCAATTATAGCTGTGCAGCCATTTTCTGTGGCCCTTTATCACTTTGGCTAATTGATTACAGTTGTAGCACATTTGCTATAATCTGGGATGTGTACAAATGTCGTATCTATTCTCATTACTGTCCATTAAAAAATAAATAAATGATACATTTTACCCTTCAAGGAGGTGAGATGGATCCACAGACTGATACTGTATCCCTATGTCAGCTCTAATACTGTCCTTCCCCATCTAAGGCCCATAGTAGCTGCTGCTCGTATGAAAAAGGAATGGAATATCCTACTTTTTAGTTTAACTTGTATGGGAAATTTGGTGAAAGGTTTGTGAAAAGTCCTGAGGCTTGTGCTTTGATGGACTTCTTCCTGCCAGTGTAATGAGGTCAGTGTCTTGTAAAGCTCATAATTAGCTCGGGGCAGACTACAGGGGAGTTGAATTGTGATAAGCCTAAAAATGCCAACACCTGGGTAGACTTTCGGTGACTCATCCCCACTGATCAAGACACCCAACCGAAACGTCCCACAAACAGTCCCATGATGCACCTGCAATGACACACCAGCAGTGGCGGAGCCAGAGGGGTAGTTGGGGTGGCAATTGACACCCCAGACAAAGTTCTGGCCACCCCCAGTGCCACCCCGCTGAAAGTACCGCACTGTTAGAATTTTATGAACCTTATCAAAGAAAAGTGCCTAATTTCTCAGCACAAGTGAATGCAGATTCCTTTTTCCTTAACCATTATAGAAACATAAAAAGATATTTTGGTAAACAGAAATACTGTTAAATGATGGCAGCAGAGGCAAACACCTTATACTGGGTTGTGGGCATGTTTTAACTACTATAGTATAATGAACTTCTCTTTGTTCAGTTGCACCCCCTAATAATGGGAGTTAAGTTAGTTAATGGTTGAGTGAATGGTTTGCAGGTTAAACAATACTGGTACAAAAGAGGACAATAGCATCCCATTTATTAACTGCAGAAACAATTGGACTATAAAGTGTTGAACTGTCAAAGACATTGGTGTCAGTGTGTAATGGT
>OMNZ01077105.1:0-24600 GCA_900303255.1 Lesueurigobius sanzi
GTGCTCAAGCAACTGCCCCTTTGCCTTGTGCCCTTTAAGTGCCCTCCTCACAAGTGTGTATTTTTTTCTAAATATATACATTTTAAATCTCGCTTTTAATATTTTCTCCACGACGGCAACAGCCGCCCACGCTTTACTGCCCTAAACTTCAAATTCCAGAAACTGCGCTACTCTGTCTCTCTGCCTCTCCGCCCCTGCGGCCTGATCAGAGGAGTTCTGACTGACATCCCTTGCTCAGATGTAAATATTACTATATGTAATAGAGAAATGTTTTTTGTACATAATGGGCAGGATATTTGACCTAATGTTTCTAACTGGACCAGACAGATGCCAGTGTTTGTTAATGTTCTCCACTGACTTGAAGTAGGCATTTCATCATCAGTCCTACAAGCTTAAAGCTGCTAATAATAAATAAATATGACCTGTTACTGTTTCACTAAAAACAATTATGATGAAGTAGAAATAAAGTTCTGCGGCAATTGTAACAATGTCAAGAAGTGCCCTTTTTTCCTTGGTTGAGCACCTGCCCCTCAAAATGTCTGTGCACGTCACTGGTGTCTACTGAAAAATTATAAAATTGTTTAAAAATGTTAATGTCTTATTTCATGCTTTATTCATTGCCTTAAAGAAAACACTTCATTGTATTCATATTACTATTTGAAATAGATTTTAATGATCCAGCCAAAAAAATACATGTATTAGAAAGTTGGGGACACAAAATGTCCTATTTCCCAGGAATGACTCAAAGAGAAGTGATCCTGATTCCTGCCAATATTTCCTGCATGTCCTAAATGTGAATATCAGGGAATATCTAGCTATTCTGATAATAATAATAATAATAATAATAATAATAATAATAATAAGACTTGCACTTTTCAAGCCTGAATACCAAGTTTCTCAAAGCGCTACACTGTAGGCATTATTCATTCACACCAAACTCAGTGGCAGATGTGGAAGAAATACTCAATATTCTAAGAAGGCACTAAACCTGATTTTAAGTAATGAAAGAGGGAGCGAGTAGATTAAATTGATAGTTTTGGTCCAAACTCATTCCTAACTTTCCTAATACATGTTTACAATCCCATTTCTTCATAGAGATGAGTTTAACAGCAGATTTTATAACCTGCAGGGTCACTTTTTACATTCACTGCCACAGAAATGCCAGCAAAGTAGCCCGCAAGCTCACTCTAATTTACCTAAATGATCTATATTTAGATCCACAGTATTATTTCCAAAATGTCTGTGTTTACAATATACGAAAGAGTCACAAAACTAATTTCATTCCACTACTAGGAAAAAATCAGGTATAGTGCCTTTATGTAAAAGTATCAGATTCAATTTCTACTTAAGTAAAAGTATCCATTGCAAAAATGTATGAAAGTATTTAAGAGTTTAATATGCAGGCTTAAACCATATATAATTTGAATCAAAGGTCTAAATGAGTAAACCAGCACCTACTCCTATCTTTCAATCCTGGTTGCACTGTCCTATTTTGTCTACACCTCTGCCATGGTAAAATGCTTCTTTCATTTTTAATCAAACATATTGATACTTTTTGTCATGCAAGAGTTAGTTATGATTCTGACCCATGTATTATGTACGCACAGTCGCACAGTTGTTTATTTGTATTGTTTGTTGACTGCAGCTAAAACCTAAATCTTCATTAGGTGTTTCATCAGCCGCGCTGCAAAAACAACAGCGCTGACAGCTGAGCAAAAAGGTCACATCCTCAACAAATTCCTCTAAAACAAACTGAGTGTGATCACACCATGCATGTGACAAGCTGCTGAGAGCGTGCAATAGCAACTAAGATAAGATAATATAAAACTTTGCAGTGCTCTGACAAACCGATTCCATCATGTGACTAATCCGTTTACAGACATTATTACCAAATGTGTCAGAGAGAATATACTAACGAACGTCATCACTGTAACAAATGGCCTAATTAATGTCAAACCTAATGTTTTTGGAAAATAATTTGCGGGGAACAATCTTTCTACGTGACAGCGCACCAGCCGACACAAAGACACAAAGACAGTGACACACTTTTGTTTTTTACTATCGATATATTCTTTAATAGAACAATTCATGTCATCAAATATTTACATGCTGAGAACGGGGAAGCGGGCAGCTACGGGAGACGGATGGGGCCATAACTGCCAAAACAGCATTTACCCCCCGATCAAAGGCGGGCGCCGGCGCAGAGATGTCCGCTGCTTGTGCGGGAAATAAATGGCATCATTACATGGAGTCATAGAGCTCGGAGAGAGGCGCGGAGAGTGTATCTGAGCGGGCGCCCCATTCCCCGGAGGGACACGGGAGAGGTTTGTATGACCCACAGACACATAAAGACAAAATAAGTGGTTTTAGCCCAGTATCTATTACCTACAGGCTTACATTTGATTTGGCACCAATCTTTAATTTTGACACAAATCGTTTTCTTAGAGGTCATGTGCAGGATTATGAGAACACTGTCAGGCCTGAGTTTTGGATCAGGACTTGACATCAGCAGCCACTGTACCTGCCAGTTGCACATCTCATAAATTATGGCTACTGGGTCGTAATGTGGACTTTTCATGTTTACAAATATCTGTAATCCATTTCACTTTATCGATCAAAACCACCTCCACTATGACTGTAAACCTCTATCACTGACAACGTTGATATTTTGTTATTTGTATATTTTGTTCCATTTTGATTGACTGGGTAGGGTGGATTGTCCTAATGTGGGACTCTTTCTGCGTTTCAGACTACAGGAGCTAATTATGGATAGAAAACAATAATTTAGATACACAGTCCATGCCGTTCCGAACTCCTCAAGATGTTGTCAATTCAAATCTGAAGACAATTTGTTGATATTACAGACAGGGTTGAAATACCCTGAGAGCTTGTTCTCCTAATGTGGGACAGTTAAATCCAATATTAATAGGCCTATTTATATGTAAATGTTACTGATTCTTGACCTCTGCTCACTCTCTCTTTCTGCTTTGGTACAGATCAGAGCTATTGTTCACTTTTTTCATATATATTCTGGTTACCGCTGGTTGATTTGTTTTCATGTTGGTTTTATAGGCTAAATCTACAATTGGCTGGTTAGAGCCTTCATGTAAACTGCTGTGGTGAGGTCAGGAGTGTGGAAGTGGTCGGCAAAACAACAGTATGTTATGAACTCACATGTTGATCCTGTCTGTCTAAAAGACCTTTGCTTCAATTGCATTCATATGTATAATGTTAGAAGCTACCTGACCTGTACTCACCTATCCAGAATTACTGAATACACATGGATCTTCATATTCATATTTATAGTTATAAAATGCTACTTTAGTTTTATTGAGCTCTAAACCAGGAATAAACACGGTCTAAATCAGGACTAAACCAGGAATAAACAAGGTCTAAATCAGGACTAAGCAAGGTCTAAATCAGGACTAAGCAAGGTCTAAATCAGGACTAAACCAGGAATAAACAAGGTCTAAATCAGGACTAAACCAGGAATAAACAAGTTTGCACACTGTACTCACCTATCCAGAATTATTGAATACACATGGATCTTCATATTCATATTTATAGTTATAAAATGCTACTTTAGTTTTATTGAGCTCTTATATAATGCCAATTACAACCGTCCCACATTACGTAAATCATACTGTCCCACTTTAGGAACACGCATTTCCTTAAGTGAGAGAGTAGAACATGTGACTGTGACAATATACAGCATTTTTTAGAAAATATTACACCCTTGTTTTGTAGACAAACATGTCCCTCACATAGCCTGAAAAAATGGTCCTGATAGGATTCGTTATCAGAATTTTATAGCCATAACATGCAATTGCAGGAGATATTAACCCAGAAACCTCTCAGTTTGAAGGCCACGTCACCCTGATCTCTGTGATTGGACATTTAATAAGTCATGTGGCTATGATAATCCAATACCACAGCTTTGTTGGTTGGTGTCATGAACTTCAAGTAATATCAGGCAGAGGGATTGGCTCTGGAGCTTAGGTGTCCCACATTAGACAGTGTCTCACTTTAGGACAATCCACCCCATGTTTTAACACAGGTTTTATTCAGTGTACATAAGAGACCGTTATTCCATTGTTATTGCCTATTTGCAAATGTATCTAGTTCTTCTTTGATTGCACATTTCCCAACTACAAGTATAACAGCTGCTGTAAGTAAGTGGATTTCTCCATTGTGGATTCAATAAAGACCTGTATGTATTTCATTTTTACACTCAGATGGAGTGAGTGGGCCAGGTACAAAAAAAACAATTCAATTCAAACACAGTGTACCATTTAAAAATGTTTTCTTTTTGTTGATATATCTCATCATTGAAAGGAAAAATATAATCCTCAGTGAATTAAGGTTGCAGGTGACTGGAGCTTATGCAGAAGCTAAAAGCCTTAAGCCCCACCTGCAGAGTGGCCAGTTCCCCCAGAAGAGCTTTGAAACACAAAGACAGAATTTAGTTTGTCAAAATTTAGTCAAACAATTTCTAGTTTTGGTCTAAAATCGAGTTAGTCAACTTTGCATTGGTTTCATTGTATTGAAACATATTCAATAATATTCTCTTTCGCTTCATGGAGCTCCTCCCGCATGAAAAAGGCACAAACCTGTTCCTTTGGCAGAGCATTAAAATGGCATGAGGCTCTTCCAAACCATGTCACTTAATATCTGGAGATTTAGATTTAATCAGCAAAAATATTACTTTGACTAAAATTATGATTTAATATACTACATGCTGAATTCAAACAACACACTCCAGTTGGCCATGTTGAAAGCATCGATTGTACAGTGACCAGCTACTTACAATAACGCGAAGACATGGGCAGAGTGACCATGCACCAGGGGCCAAAGGTCGACAATGAACGTGAATTTGGATGGGTCAAAGCTGGAGATTGCAACACAGAGGACATGTCACTAAAGGTGGCCACACACTAGAGGATTTTTTATCTTTTGAGACTAAAAATCTGTGCAAAAACACACAGTTAAGGACAGACATACACACACATGAGGAGTCCCACCACAGATAAATGGTAAATGGTAAATGGTCACATTTATATAGCGCTTTTCTACCTGCTTTAGGCACTCAAAGCGCTTTATATCAAGGAACCACTCACCCATTCACACTCTCATTCATACACCAGTGTACGCAGACACTGGAGGCAAGGTGGGTGAAGTGTCTTGCCCAAGGACACAACTACGGTGTGCGCCTGCGGGGATCGAACCGCTAACCCTCCGATTACAAGACGACCCGCTCTACTACTTGCGCCACCGTCGCCCCAGATCATGCCATGAGAGAAAGTTTTCATTGAGCCACGCCTTCTCAGACTAAAAATCTGGCTAAAAATCCTCTAGTGTGTGTCCAGCTTTAGAGAGACTATAATGTTAAAGGAACAGGCCACCGTTTTTCCATACTGAGATATCTGTGTAGGTTCTCAGTCGTACAGGAGTTGTCCATCGTAGGCAAAGATTCTTCAGTCTTCGTCTGTACTCTGTAGTTGAAGTGACTTAAGATCGAAACGTCCGACACTTCAACTACAGAGTACAGATGAAGACTGAAGAATCTTTGCCTACGCCATACTGAGATATGTTCTTACCTGAGCTTGGACGAGTTGATGCGTACCTGTCTGGTCTTTGCGCGTGCCCTCAGACACGCAAAAAGATCAAAGATGTTGTTAGCATTAGCCTCTCCCTGCGTATTCCTATGGACCCAAACGGGGGTGAAGTTAGCCACCTAGCTCTTCCACGTTTTCCCTATTTAAATACGGTTATGTGAGTATTTACAGGATCCAAGTATAGTTAAACAAAATGAAACATGTTGATTTTCTAAGCGGATAAAAACTGGCACTATATTGTAAGGCGTAATAACACCTTAGGAGCACTTCGGTTCTAACTTCACCCCCATTTGGGTCCATAGAAATATGCTAAGAAGGCTAAATGCTAACCACATCTTTGGTCTTTTTGCGTGACTGAGGGCACGCACAAAGACCAGACAGGTACACATCAACTCGTCTAAGCTCAGGTAAGAACATATCTCAGTATGGAAAAACAGTGGCCAGTTCCTTTAAATAATGACTATAAATATTTATCCAAGAATCAAAACCCATGATTCTTGGCGTACACCGTCTTGCTGTACATGGAAATGTCTCACAGCTAAATTGCTGCAGCTGAAACGAATACCTCAATGGTAAGCAACACTTGCAAAAGCGGCCAGTGAGCAATGTTAATGTCATGCCCAATATACCAAAAGGTCACGGCCATCAGGGAGCGCATACATAGCCGCGGTAATTAGCATACATCAAGCGGAAATGGGCATAATGTTTTGATTGGCGCATGTGGAATGGAGGCGACCCGAGGAATGCCTGGAGATTTTAAATGTTTGTTACCAATTATGAATCTAGTAACCGTCAACCAGGGTGGATCTCCCGTCACATTTACATAAAGCCTATTTGGACATACAGGGAGATTGTAGAAAGGATATTTACACCATTTTTCATTGGTCCTTTTATATGACTGAACAGACATCAATTAGAACAGAGTACCGTGTTAAAGCAAGTACCAACAGAATGTACCATTTGTCACGTTCGACTACAAAGCAATGTCTATTAACGGCTTTTAAATAAGCCCAGGTTATAGAGGTGCGCCTAGTAAAGCAAATGAAATAAAGATCTGACCACATTATACAAATAAACAGAGATCGTACTGTGCAAAAGCTTTAGTTAGGGGGATTTTAATGATGATTTGGCTTCTTTTTTATTATTGTTATTTGGAAATTTAAGATAAGTTATGATCTAAACTCCTTCCCAAACTCCAGTAGGTCGAGGGCCCCCAGTATTATGACATCACTCTTTTTAAAGAATACGTAATGTTTTCCTCAAGTTCGCAAACATTTACATAAAAAATGCTAATATTTGTTTTGTTTTTGTTAAACCAATAAAAAATGCAAATATTAGTAACTAAACTGCAAAAAAATGTATCTTAACATGCTAAAATGTCTTTATTTAAGAATATTTTATAATCGTTTAAGAAATTTTTAAGTAAAAAAAAACATCTGCCAATGAAAAAATATTTCAATTTATAAGAGTTGTAATATATTTATTCATATTTTAGACGCAATAAGTTTTTTTTTTTAATTGTTTAAAATGCAAACAGACTTATTGCATGAAGAGATCATTTTACTAACCTGCTCAAATTAACAGGAAATTATCAATCTTTTATCGGCTAAATCCTCCTAAAGCAAATACACATGAAGATCAATAAAACTCAACTTATTTTAATTTGAATGATCTGTATTCAACCTTTGGAGGGCCCCCTCTGAGGACCCATATATATATATATATATATATATATATTATATCCAGGATGTTACAAGGCAATAACTAATGTATTATCCAAATCAACAAGGGTTTACCCCTAAACTGAAAGACTTTTGCGCGGTACTGATTTCCAGCAACAGTTGGTCACATTAGAGCTCTATGTATGTACAATTCATTATTAAGTTAGATATCTGCTTTAAGACACTGTAAGTATGACATTGGGTTTAACAGAAAAAAACAAAACAATGATATATAATAAGTGCCTGTACCATCTGAATTATTGTGTGCTTAACTTTATGAGAGACTTCATATGTACCAAGAAAAGGTTCAAAGGTCGTTCTGGCATCTTACAAAAATAAAATAATAAAATACTAGTCACAGTATGAACAGAAAATATGATACCTTCTTTACACAAAGTTTTAGGGAAGTGTACCTTTAACATTTTTTATAAAAACTCTAAAAACTTCTACAAAACCTCATTTACTTCTCGACATTTCACATCAATTCAATGTTTACGGCTTTAAATAAATATGAATTTCACAAAATGAAATCGCTGACTATAAAACACCAAAACTGCTTTCATGTGTAAAAGTCGTGTGAAACCACAAGCCCATGTGCTTTACGCTGTTCCTCTGGCCAACTACTGTGTCGCCTCATGAGCTGCTTCTGCAGAGGGAAACACAGCCACACCAATGCACTTCAGCCAACAGGTTACAAATACAACCCCAATTTACGTGATCGTGTAGAAAATGAATGCAACTTTTGGTTTTCTGGAGATGCATTTGCAAACCTGCCATTTTAACTCACTCGACATTTCGTAAATTGTTTTTTACTATAATTCTAATATAAACATTTTTTTTTTTTTTGAGACAGGTTATTACTGCCACTGAAAGGCTTCTGTTGTAGTTATTTGGAGAAAAAGATGACAATTGAAATGAATGACACCACAACTTCACACAAGAGTTTAAAACTGAGGTGGTGGGCAGGTAAGAAATACAGTATATGCTGGTTACTATGGTGACCTTTCTCTTTTCTACTTGGTTTTTGGATAATATATCTGTGATTACAGGGCCAATGTGCATGAAACAAAAACTTGCACAAAGTTCAGTGTCTAAATGAACTATGATCAAATTATTTTCTGAAAAGGTGTTCAACACTAGTGTCAATATTCACAAACCTATGTGTGATGTTGAGGAGTTGAAAGCTCTTGGAGCTCATGGATTAATATTAGGGCTGGGACGATACACTTTTTCCCTATCCGTATCACGATACTTAGGGACCGATCCGATACGTATTGCAATACAGTATGGAATATACAGTATTTACCTTAAAAACGTAGAGGTTCAGACACAGTCATGTGTTTTATAAGTTATAAACCAAATTCCAATTGACATTTGTTGTTCAGTGTTAAGATTGAAAAGTGCATTAACACAACAAACTATAACAAAGTGCCGTGTAACTGATCAACAGCCATTTAACAGTTTGGATCTTTTTCACCTGGATATTATTTTGTTTTATTTTTTGCTTCTTAAACTCCTCCTGATGCACCATCAAGTGCTTTCCCATCTACATTCATTCTCCATATGTTTGCAATTGTTTTGAAAATGTTTAAAAACATTGTGGCACTAATGGGCCTCCATACTTTTAGCCACTGTGTGCTATGTAAACACAAAACAAGATGGCAGCTGACGCTTGGTTCCGGAAATATTTGTAAAAATCGTCGGTGACGCGGCCAGGTTATTGTATTATATATGATACTTGTCAGGTAATATATCGGGTATTGCAATACCTTGGAAATCAATATTTTGTCCCAGCCCTAATGAATATGGCAGGTTTGTAGATCAAAAGACTTTCAAATAATGACCAAGAATATATTTGTGGATTTTCAGTTTTGAAATTTCCTTCAAAAACAGTTCCTCTCCCATATAGATGCATTGGCATCAGCGCTCCAAATGATTCCAGAAAGCAAACACAACCTATCATGAGTAAATCTATTCTTATTTGAAAAAGACTTGACACATTCTTGAAAATTGGGGTTGCAGAGCAGCTATCACTCCCTGTTAAGGCCCTAAGCACATGACGCTTATCATAATATATGGCACTGAGTCTGTCAGGCACCGAGTGTGTCTTTGTCCACATCTTTAAACCGTGCTTGGCCAACACGGGCTACTTTTAATTGTACATAATTGATCTTGTTCACAACCCAGGAGTTGCTCACGCGTCTGTGATGTGTACTGTCAGACGTAATGGTAAACCAAAGTGCACTGTTCCACATGATTGATGCCCAGTGGCTGTACCGCACTTCATTAAACACCAGGCCAGAGTGGTACCAGTGACATTCACCCTGGTTGATTAAATTAGTCGAATGGCGGATATGATAAACGTACCCTAGCTGTAAATCGGACACATACATTGATTACTGCGAAGCGTCTTGCCTGTTCCTTCGGCGCGCGCAAGACGGGGTCACCGAGCGCATCGACGGAAAACTCAAAGTCGCGACATCTCCCGGCTCAGTCCCAAGTCTCCCACGCTCTCGTAATCCGGCTCCGGCCCGGTGACCTCCGACCCCCCCGCCCCCGCCACGCCCCTGCCCCCGCGCTCGTCGTCGGAGCCGCTAGTCTTTGGGATGCGGATGGTCTCGTAGCCCGGGTCGTGGGCGTCCAGCGCGGGGTCGTCGTCCTCCTCCGGGTGGGGCTGGTGGGGCAGGATGTCGTTGACGGTGGCGTACAGGTCGCTGGAGGACGAGGCGGGGACCAGGCCTTTGAGTTCCGCGATGCTGCTGTAGTCGTGCTCCTTGTCGTCCTCGTTTAGGGAGCTGTTCGATCGGTCTACAGTGGAGTATACCGCAGACTTGGAGGACAGAAGAAGAGGACGTGTTAATTGAAACAGTATTGTCCATTCAGGTGGAATAAGATTGCATCAAACTAGAAATTGGGGTTTTTGTTTTTCTCTCAGAGTAAGAAAAAAGTGCTGCTGTCTGAGGACCAGGCACGGCAGTTTTGGGAGAAGTGGATTTTAACGCACGCTTACCTCATTGTCTGGCAGAATGTGGTTTTCGAACCCCGGCAAGGGAGACAGAGGGGAGTGTAACTGGAGAAGAAAGGAACAAAAGGATAGATTTAGATATGGCAAGCACAAAAAGCACAAATATAGAAATCACTCCCAAGGCTGCCGCTAACAAGTGAACACACACACACAAAAAAAGTTAATACTTTTCATGCAAATATGTGTCTTCTGTGAAATACTCATAAAAAAGACATGCATATTGGCAGAATGATTATCAACAGAGTTATAAATGAGTGGTTTCCATTAGGAGCGTGACAAGATATTGAGATTTTGTGAGATTTTGCTGTGCGATACAATGCTGATTTTTTGAATGATGATATTGATACTTCTGATGACATCATGCATATTAATCAACTACATCATGCATATTAATGAGGCTGCGGTGCTGCACTCCTTTCACAGTCAATAGAAGCCAATAATGGTCAAGAATACAGTCAGATGGTTGAGGGCAGCACTGCATTTTCCAACACAAATACACAAATGACTGGTAATTATAAATTAAACTGTGGTTTCTTGTGTATCTAAATGTAAATGACCTGCCTGTGACACCAGATGATCATAGGTCTAATTTAATGAATCCGGGAATCATTTATTTGTTTAAAAAAAAGGAAGGAACAATGCAGTTGAAAATATAAAATAATGTTAAAAAAGATAAAACAAAATGGCTTGTGCTTCTTTAAAAATAGCATCATATAGAATGGTGAGGTGGTGCCTGCTCCTACTGGCAACTGTGACCCACACACAGGGTTTGCGTTCCAAAGGAGACTTCAAAATACACTGGAAATTATGGTAAATGATATGTTCATGAGTCTTGGGTGATTTTTGGGAGGCTTTTGAGTGAGTTTGGCTGCTGGTACCTGCCAACCAGCTCACAATTGTAGACAAAATGGAAGAAGTGAGTTAAGAGGCTGTTTACACGGCAATAGTCTCATTTGGGAAAATGTAAATGCAGCACACGTCCAGCAAGTGGCGCTGTGTGCCTAAGTCGACGATCTCACGCTTTTACAGGCACTGTGACAAGACAGAGGAAGACAGTTTAGCCCTGTTTTAATTTCCTGAAAACGTTTGAATGTTGTGGCTTTATGAGTGCATTACAAAGTATAAGCAAGTCAACCCAATTTACAGATAGAAATATAAATGTGAGAATCCTGAAAACATGATATCTTGCAATTGTAAGTTATTCAATCATTGATTTAGACCAGGCCTGTGGTGACCGTTCTGAGTGAGTGCTAGTTCTGTCTAGTTCAAGAGGCAGAGTGGCTAAAAACAGCCTTCCACTGAGACATGAAACTATCTCATCCAGAGTTTTCTGTGGAACCCAGAATCACTGAACACAATGGGACTCATTCATGAAACAAACTTAGGCACAAATTTGTTCTTAAGGCCGACTTAAGAACATTTTTGGCATTCACAAAAAATTTTCTTAGCTGAAAGAGTTCTTCTGGAAGAACAAATCCTAAGAACAGTCAGGAGGACTCTTACACACAATAAATCTGCAGTTTTAGAATATTATCACAGTCAAAATGGACCCAGAAATTCTCAGTCTTTTACAGCATGAGTAACATTTTTCTAAAAATTATTTAATTTAAAAATATATTTTTGAGAGAATGAAAGTGATCAGAGGTGGTGTAGAGCAGGGAGGCCCAATGTGCGTTGTAGTGTAAAAGATGCATCCTGCCAAAGATCCAAAGTAGCAGAGATGGGTAAAAGATGATGGATGGCTTCAAAGTGAACAAGCTACGATGCTACAGAAGCAGTTTACATCAACATCCATCTTAGTGCATTATTGATAAGCATTCAGAGGTGTAATCGCGGGTGGAAAACCCCTTTGAATTCCTTAAGAGAGCACTTGGAGTCTAATCAATAAAAGTGTATCAGATTATCCCTTGTCCTATGTAAAGGAACTGGCTTTGCATGTACTGTTTGTGCCTTGATACATACAAAGTTAATGTTGTATATAACCACCCATTCATTACAAAAATTATTGATTGGAAGTCGATAGGCGGTGACAGGAGAGCCATGTTTTTTAGCCCGCTTTGTCCACTTCGCCTGATGATCAATGCAAAAGTCATTAATCAACAAAGCACAACTGACAACTGGCCCAAACACCTCAGGAGTTTAACAAGAACCTCAATAACCCCGCCAGCATTGACTAAAGACTTGATAGCACATGTATTTTTCATGTGTCTGGGAGAAAAGCGGCTGTGTGTACAAGTCTCAGCAAGGATTTCAAAAACAAAGAAAAGTTTTTCAAAATCAAAACCAAAGCATACAACTAAATACACATTAAAAAAGGCGTATGGAGAGCCATGGTCCATGTCCGGTCTTCCAAAGGCTAAGATATGCCTGGTGAGCCGATCACAGGATCTACAACTCTCCCTACAACAAATCATATCCACCACTGCTAGTTTTAGTCATATTGCGTCTCTACAATGCCCTCTCAAATATCCTTGTATTTTTCAGAACATGTTCTCTCAGATCTGGTTAGCAACATTTATTGCTTTGTCTGCTCATCCTGCAGAAATCTTTCTCAACCATGTGAATCATGTGATCTTGGAAGCTAAGTCAGGTCGGGCCTTGTTAGTACCTGGACAGGGGTCCATGAGGGAACACCATGTAAATAGGGTGAGTTGTATGTGTGTGTGTGAGTGATCAGACTAGACCAGGCCAGCAGTAGCTACATAAAGTCCATGGTTGAGTATGGAGAGAACGAATAAAGGCACTATACAAATACAATCCCATTTCGTCTTTTATTTGTTCTCTTTCAACCAAATTTTCCTTTGTGTGCTTGTAAGCTGCAATGTTTGGTTCTGGACTCTTTTGTTGGTATCCCATGTGGCCCACTTTAACCCTACGCAACACTGGAATACACAAATATTATTGAATAGATTCTGTTCTGTTCTGTACTCTGTAACTACAGATGCCTACAGTGGACAACTCCTGTAGGACTAAGAACTTACACAGATTATTGAATAGAGTACAAGTTTTGTGGCCATTTATGAAATTATTTTGAAGTGCCAAGCAAAAAACTAGAGGAAATCAGCAGCTAAAAGTGAACTATGAAGGTAAGATACGTGCTTATGTTATCCTAACAGCAGCTAAAGTTATGCTAACTGTGGTTAATCATCTCGATCTCTTACTATAACGGCATGATGTTGTGAAATATAAAATCAGTGACAGTGACATGCCTGTTTCATGAGGGGGGTCTGCTTTCTCCTCTGGCAATTCAGACCCTCAATCTGTTCATTAGAGCAGCTCACTTTGGCTTGAGGCGGAGGACAGTCCCAGAATGTGCCCTGTTCAGTCCTGGTCTGACTTGCACCCAGTCGAAATACCTAAACGGGTAGATGGACAACGTGGAAACCGGGGTTTGCCAGTGTGAAAGGTCTATTTGTACAGTGGTAATTAACGAGGCAAGAGATATCTGAGTTTGAGACTTTGACTCAAAGTTGGAGATCTCTGGTTCAAGGGTGAATCCTCTTTTCAACATGCCATAATGCTTTAATCACTAAAACTTCTCATGTTCTGTTTATAATTCTGAATCTAAAATGGTAAAGAGTCAATGTGTTCCTTTTCGCAGATAAACTCACTTTTTATGCCGTCAAGGTTGATGCTGATATATTAAAAAAGCAAAAGCTGTTCACTTGTTCAGAGCTGCAGTTCTCAGTCTTTGTCAAGGGCAGATTCCTCACAAAGGCTCCACACTAACTAGATATACAGTAGACAGATGAAAAACAGCCGGCACAAATCATCCATCAAACCCGAGCACATCTGTACGATCCTTATGCGGACACACGCTTCTTTGGCATTTTTTCAGCAGAGGTGGATCAATATAATCATATTTATGGAGAAAGCGTGTTTGGAGAAATGATTACTTTTATGGATCTGACACACACACTTTGCAGCAGATGCCGTTTTCATATTGCCTTAATTAGCCGACCAATTAAACAAAGTGCCGGAGGAGCGGTCTCTATGGGCAGCATGGACACAGGTGACTTGACCCAGCCGCTGCATCTGCGAGTGTGTTCTTCAATATTTGTTTGCCTAATTTGCTGCCCACTTATTTTTTGCCTGGAGTGCTGGCACAATTACGAGAGGAATTTGGAATTATGTTGACCTGCGTACAGCTAAGGTTACATCTGATGATAAAAAAGAAAACATAGACATTGACTTGTTTATCCAAACCGTATGTATACTTGTTGGGGTAAGGTTCAGCCACAAACCAGTGTATTTTTCGGGAAAACCTTTTAAATCATGATTCATATTATTTATTGTATATAGTATAGGAACCCACAGAAGGGAAAAGCTGAAAACAAAGACGAAAGTACAGCTGTACAGCATGTAAAATTGGTAACAAACCCGATTTTTCATATATTAAAGACTGTATACTGTACCTGCATTTGTTGCGTTCACAAGCAATAAAAAGGGGGGAATTAAAATGTAAAACTCACACCTTTCCGAATGGAACAAGTGATCAATAATATGCACAGCACTTACAGTGATAGTTTGCACAATGAGAAGAGAGAGAGAGACATTTAAAATGTTAACCACCTCCCCCTCCTCTTCTGATTGGATCGGAAAGCCCCTCCTTGGTCGCAGCACATAACAAAGCTCGTCTCATTGGTCCACACGTAATCCTGTGAGACTCTGATTTGTTGCTGAGATCAGCAAAAGGAAGGACCTTACAAAATATAATTATTTTTAATAATTTACTTCAAAATCAATCTTTACATCAAAATTCAGCCACAGATGGTCAATTATATGCATTTGTGGAACGTTTTATGCATAAAAAATCTTGATACTAATGGAGGTACTATTGGCTAGTTCTCCGTGAAGCCAGTTAGCATAGGGGGACGGGCTCTGGAACCCAGAAGCTCCTACTGACTTTCCACTAAAACCTTTAGGCCCCTCTTTAACTCATTATTGGAAATAGTCTTGTCAATATGAGCCTCAAGTGCTTGTCTTACCACACCACCAACATTATTTAAGATATTAACAAAAATAACTGGCCAATCCGGTGCCTTCTTGCTCTCTGATTGCCATGAGAACGTAACTTGCACATACCATATATGGAATTAGGCTCCAAAAATTCAACATGGCGGTGGTTCAAAGCAGCTAAACTGCTAGCGTGAATTGGGTTCATTAGGCTATGAGGAAAGCCACACAGGCTACCTAGATTATTATATACAGTACACTCTATGGTTTGACCTTTAGTGACCCAGTGGCTGTGGGTGGTTAGCATGGTGCATTCACAGTCCATCACAGTACCCTGGTTTTTTATGTTTGTATTATACTCTCTAAAATAACGCTATCTTAATTTGTTTGCTTTTCCCCATAAAGTTACATCAAACATATAGTGATCCACATTTAGTCAACATGCTCACACAGCACGTCTTGGATCCAAGTCAGGACTCGGAGGATTACCCACAGCATGTATCTTCCAAAAACATGAAGTCAACATTTAGCTCTGGAACATAAATTCATTGGCTTTTTATGAGATGCTATTAGTCAATAATGACCTATAGCCACTGCATTATGTTACCCAATATACATGAAGAGATGAATACAGCGGCAACACGTGATGGGGCTGTGTGTTTGTGCGCGAGATTACGGGATAGTGCTAATGTGTGCGTAGGCGAGACAAAGACATGCAGGACTCTGACACTAAGCAGATTACTGTCACCTCACAAGATGGACGACTCAGGTGTCAAAGTGTCACTCACTATGACGTCTGTGGCGGCTGCCTCATATTTAAATTCTCACTCCAAGATTATCTACGTTTGCAGCAGCAGACTTCATAAACAACCCCCGGAGCAAGATAATAGATATGCCAAGAATGTAAAGCATACGGAAGCCAACTTAAATTGCATCCCATAACTCAGACTAACGTGAATCCACTATCACAGCATTCATTGACTCGGGGCAACAGAGTTAATTATACAAAATGGGTGACCTATATAACCTTTAAAACATGGGAAGTCACAATGCTATTAATGTAGTACAAATTAATTACTCTTTTATATTTTATTTTCAGGTTATGAGCCAGTTTGCCCTCAAAATATATAAATAAATGATCTAGAAGAAGAATACCTTCGGACATCGGCTACCCAAGTGTGTGAGGCTGCATTTTGCTGATCAGCACCTCAGACACACCTTTGGTGTGTGTTCCCCCTCCTTATCACCAGTTTATTTCTTAACATATAAACTTTCACCTGGAAACAAATTAATGACCTAATCATCACAATTAGGTGTTTAATTATGGCACTGATTCAACGTTTCTCCATAGATTCATATGGGAAATTACATTTTCTCAAAAAAAAAATTTCTCCCGCTTTATCCGGAGTCGGGTCGCAGAAGCAACAGTCTGAGCAGAGATACCCAGACTCCCCGATCCACGCACACTTCCTCCAGCTCTTCTTGGGGGATCCCAAGGCGAGGCCAGCTTCAAGACATCGTCTTTCCAGCGTGTCCTGGGTCTTCCCCCGGGGGCCTCCTCCCAGGGGGACATGCCCGGAACACCTCTCGAGGGAGGCGACCTGGAGGCATCCGAAACAGATGCCCCTCAGCTGGCTCCTTTTGATGTGAAGGAGCAGCGACTCTACTCCGAGCTCCTCCCGGGTGCCTGAGCCCCTCACCCTATCTCTAAGGGTGCACCCAGCCACCCTAGGGAGGAAATTAATTTCGGCCGCTTGTATCCTTGATCTTGTCCTTCCAGTCATGACCCAAATCTCATGACCATCGGTGAGAGTAGGAACGTACATTGACATTTTCCATGTCCATAAAAAAAAATTTCAGAGGGATTTATTGTTTTGAGCCCCAAAAAACAAGTCAAAATTAGATTTTTTTAAATTGATTTAGCTTATTCAAAAACTAAATAAAGACATCCAATATCCCCACAGAGCAAATCTTTGTACCTAATATACAGTATTAACAATATAACCATAACCTGCCTCTATGCATTATTTAGATCATATACTGTAGATTTTACAAATTTATGTCAGTAATATACTGCAAAAGTTTCAAATTGATATAACTCAGTTAAAATATATTTCCTATTCTCTTACAGTGTCTTGCCTTAAAAAACATGTACCAATTTTGACCCGTTTTCAAACAGGAAAATTGAGTTTGTTCATTTTAAATTGTTAGTTGTGGTACTAACTTATAGTATAACTTCCCTAAATAAAAATCCGAACACCACTATTCTTCACAGGGATGGACTTCCCATACATCTTTCACAGCGCAGAATATTATTTTGTGAAACACCATACACTCAAAATGAATACAGCCCCCATCTAAAGCCTTCACTGTTCAACTTCTACCACTATGTGACCGTAAAGGTGCCCACTCGTTAAATAACTATTAAAGATGCCAAATATATAAGACAGTAAGCACTGTATACAGGGCTGTATTTAAATCTACAATATTGCCACATTGGCAAGTGGTTCAACTGTGCTGACACAGAGAATATCTCCCTGTACCTGGCTCCGAGCTCCCTGTGGATTTCCCAGCAGCCCACAGGCGAGGTCAAATTCATTTCCTGCACGGCACATTAGAGAAGCCCACAGGCGACATGAGCAGTCGTATGATTGCAAACAAGTGTTACCTCCTTTATGAAAATATGGTGAGTCTATATGCGACGAGCACAACACAGCGAGATGGTAATGTGTTGCATAGAACATTTTTAATTTACTAACACTTCTTATAGTAGGATTGTGTCATTATGTTTTCAGTCTACAATATTACCCACAGTAGTTTAGCTGTGTGGATTAAAATTGTTGTCTTTCATTATCCATGTTGATTAGTTTAGCTATCTTTGTAATATTGAGGCATACAAACCCCAAAGTGCTAACTGCGTCTAACATATTAGTTAGTAGTCGCTATGTCACAAGAGAAACTAATATTTAAAACACAAACAAACAACTAAACCTGCTCCTAATGATCAGATGGACAACAATGCTGTTTTTGTATTATATTGTGCATTTTCAGTTACATGACAAAGTGTTTTTGATCAAAAGTATCTATAAAAGGACAGACTGTATTTTAAAGGTACACCGTGTAACATTTCACCCAATATAGGTAAAGATTCTTCAGTCTCCATCTGTACTCTGTAGTTGGAGTGTAGGACGTTTCGATCTTAATCCTAAGATCTTCGTCAGCGAATGATTACTTGGCACGTCTGTGGGTCTTTTGAGAAGGAACCAGTGGGAGGAGTGAACCTCTAAGCCCCACCTCTCTTGGTACTAAACGTTGAAAAATATCGGACCTATTCACACATACTGTAATTAGTACTCGTTGCCTTCCTATTGTCTCACCCTGCCCGTATTTCTAAGGCTGTTGACACTTCTCTATAATTGGGTGAGATTTAGATATCTCTACCCCTCCTCGAACTGCCACCTTGTCTTATGTGAGCACCCGAATGACATAGGAGCTATGTTGTCTCCCAAGAGCGGTTCAGAAGCTCCTTATGAAGAGAGACCATCAAGGGCCGTTACGTCGCCCAGAGGTGAAGGAGCGTTGTGAGGCCGTCCTCCAGTGGACCGACCACCTGCAGGAGGAGCCATAAGGGACTGGAGCAATGTGATCCCGCGACCAACTGATAAGCGGAAATAGATTGATGGAAGGATGGATGGATAGATATCTCTAAATATGCTCTTTTCAAGAAAATGTACCTTCGGGTCTGATCATATACAAAAGCAAGACCTTTTCTATTCCTTATCATAGGACTATGTTAAACTGTGCTGTTCATGCATTTGTTATTTATATGTAAGAGCACGATCAGTGAGATTCTTTTCAAATTGTGTCTTATTTGTACAACACTTTTGGAAGAAAAGGAGAAGGCTTCTATAAGTAGTGTACTTCAACCTACTCCTTTTGAGCACAAAAATAATGCTCTTTTCTGTGAACCTGGTTTGCAATGCTATGCTGCTCAAACAAACAAACAAATACAATAAAACAATTAGAATAAAATACAAGCATTTATTTTATTTTATTTTAAGGAAAATACCTAAAAAATGAACAAACTGTGAGCAGCTCAACTCTCCTTAGACCTGACTTATAACTGTACTGGGAGCAAACATGAGGATTAAATAGGACCACATCAAAATCCATTCTTTGATTACCCACTGAAAAAATAGCATTTCTGTGTCTAGCTGGTCATTAGAAGCATTTGTATTACCCTGTTATGCAGAGAACCTTTAAACCTCATGCTTGACTACCTGTTTGTCAAATCCACTTCCAATTAAAACATCCATAGTGAAAAAGATGCTTGTATATATTATTATTTATAGTTAAAAGGAACCCAGCTGGTCACGGCTGGTGTGCAAACGTGTTATAGTGACCCAGTTTGGGGGTGGCTTTTTATTTTTAAAGTTTGGCTCTACCAGATTTCGCACATACATTTTCATAATTCTGTTTATACCTTTATCTCTCCGAGTAATGCAATACTCTAGTCTTGCCTGATTACATTTTTTGCCTACTCCACCCGCATGGGATTAAAAAAGGTCACCATGAAAAGATTGCATATGTATGGGGGGGAAAAAAACACTTCTTTGTCTTTATGAGAAACATTTACCGAGCCCATACCTAAGGGAATTACAAGATTTACATAGAAGGAGAGCGCGAGTACGATGAGGCCCGAAAGAGAGTTACCATAGCTTATATCATCCATCATGAAGCCAGACTAACTGTCATGGTGATGGTGGCCAGCTGGTCTCTACTCTCTCCCCTCTCGCACACACGCACACACACGCACACACACACGCACACACACACGCACACACACGCACACACATTAAACATAACACACGTGGCTGGTTTTGACAAGACAAATCACCCGGCGAGTCCTGGTCATACCACGGGCGAAACCGCGGGGAGCGCACCGACGTTCACCTTAAATCAGCCTGGGGGAGCCTGCGTGCGAGGATATATGTAAACACATGGGGGGGTGGTGGACAAAACAGAATTACTGCTGACGAGGCACACTGCCGGGCCAGGGCTAGCTTTATTTGCGTGTATTCCGTGTACGTGCCGGTAAATAACATTGTTTCGGAGGTGGACGGGCGAGGGGTGCGCCAGAGACAGGTAATTTAGGGAATTTCATCAGAGGCGCCGGGTCAGATGAGGCTAGACCAGCCGGCTGCTCGAATGAACTGTAGTGATTAACTAATTGGTTTCAGCGGCGGAGACAAAAGGAAAGAGGGATGAGAAGGAAGGAAGAAAGTGACTGGGAGGGGAAGACAAAGGGAGGAACAACAAAGCCGACCAAGAATGAATGGGTTTGTAAATGTGCAATGGAATTACAGTATGATTGTAGTGGCTAGTAGCGAGAGACTGATAGAGAGTATCCATAAGTGGAAGGATAAACTTTATTCTGTACGCTCTAAAGGGGGCTCTGGGGATGTATTTCTTATTAATGGTGCCATATTATGCTCTTTGTAAGGCATCAGTATAAGTCTCTTTACAGTTTTCTGTATCAAAGGGCTCATGGGAAAATGGAGTAGACTGCATTCTGTCTGCTGAAAACTGTATTGAGCCATCAGTGTGCATTTCGGCAACTAAAATATTTTCTCAAAATTTTAGTGAAATATATACTTTTGCTGACTAAAATGGGACTAAAACTAAATTAAAAGCAGTTCATGAGAATAAAAAATATCATTTAATTCTCCGAAATTCTCCAAATATTGACTTTAAAACCTCCAGCCTGGTGACCATTAGCCTGGCTCTACATCTAGCGGTATTGAAAGTCCCCTCACCGATGTATTATTATTATTTGGGATGTTGGGTAATGTTTGATTTGGTTTTAAATATTTCCTGTTACGGGAATAGCCCAAACAAATGTTTAACCCTTTTTTCTGAATGCTAGTTACTTTACTGTTTAAGTTTCTTATATATCAGACGAATAGGTAAGCCATGTGTTATTCATTTACCTTAACATGTTTCGATAGACAAACCAGCCATCTTGTTTAACCCTATGAACCCAGGAGTACAGCAGGTCTAAACTAGGACTAACCCTTTAAAACCAGGTTTAAACTAGAACTAACCCTATAAACCCAGGACTAAAGCAGGTCTAAACTAAGACTAAGCCTTTAGGTCTAATACCAGGTCTAAACTACATGTACAGTATATACCATGATTATTGCTGGTTTAGACCTGAATTTATAGGGTTAGTCCTGGTTTAGACCTGGTTTAGACCTGGGTTTATATGGTCACTCCAAGTTTAGACATTGTTTAGACCTGGATTTGACAACTAAAACTAGACTAAAACTAAAAAGAATTATTGAAGTAAATCTTGACTAATACTAAATTACATTCTTGTCAAAAGTGTAAAAAACATATTGACAAAATGAACAATATGAGCCTCAGAGCAAGCAATTACAATACTCTAATAATAATAAGAATATAGAAGAACAATGCTTCTACATTTATGGCAAAAGAACATAGAGTAGGAACTTGCACAAAGCGAACTCTCTGCTTCGGTCCACTGCGCTCTCCTCAACCCACACATACTGTTGTATATAGCAACTAATCTTTTAACTTACATTGCAGACAAATATCTATCCTTTGGCCTTTCTCTGTTCCCGCCATGCGCAACGCCATCTCACACTTAGCTGGTTAGAGAATGCTATATTGATCTCAGACTAATACCCCCTCACCTGTGGTGCTGTCAGCGAAGCATCAGCCTTTATTTTCGCTGACCGTGCTGTTTTTGCCGACTGTAAAAATAGCCACCGTGGAAGATTGAAAGATTACACAATAATAATGTGTGCGTGGCTCCAAACACAGCTCCAGCTATGATTTTGAACGGTGAGACATGGTAAAAACAAAAAAACTCTAAATGGTTCATACCTCCATTGTAAACTTTACTGTAATTCTTCTTATTTTTTATACAACTTCCCCTTTCAACAACATCTCGCTTGACACTCCCAGGTAGTAATTTGAACGTCACTCTTTGGTCTCTTCCTTGTAGCACTTCCCGGCCTCCTATCAGCTCCATCTATTAGCACGACTACACTCTCCTCAGTGCGGCCCATTGTCATTCCCCTCTTCACTCCCGCTGTCCCCTCTTACTCTCCGAATTGTACCCTCCTCGAACTGTCAGTCTCCCCAGAGCGGCGCGGAGCTAATGCGCGGGAGAGACCTCAGCCTGTGCTTTTTGTCCACTGTCAATGCTACCCCACAGCACCTGTAGTGGAAGAGGTTTCGCTTCTTCGAGCTGATCTCATGTTGGCTTAAATTGGTTGGTCGGATGATAAAATGTTTTCATCATTAACTACTTAGATTTTGATTTGTTTTAGTCTGAAAAAAAAAAAAAAAAAACTATGTTGAAATATTGTAGCCGACAAAATGAAGAATGTACAGAAGCAATCGATTTGTCTTCTACATGTCAAAGTTATTTCTGTGTAAAACAACATCAAATTTTCATCATGTACAAAGCGCTCAAACCAAGGACACACTATTTCCTGAAGCAGCGACCGTTTTTTCCACTTGTCGTCGCGTTATTTATTTCATACAAGCCGTTCTAGCAAAATGGATGCTCACCACAACACGGTTATCAATAATAGTGGAGTTAGGCTACATTAGAGCCGTATGTAATCTATTCTAACATGATTACGGGGTGCACTAAAAGACAACTGGACATATCAACCTGGGCAGAACCATTAGAGAAGCGACTGGAGCTTTCACAGCCATTTTTCAATGCCAGGTTGGAAAAAGCTTTGTTTAGCTCTTGTTTTACTAAGAGGACACTTCAACACACAAACCAGTGTAGGCAAGAGTCCAGGCAGGACCTGAGTAAGGAAACTTTGTACTAATACATTACAGTAAATAATATAAGCACAAGCTACACAAAGAATGATGATGATGCATTTGTTTTATATGTCACCTTTCTGGACACTCAAAGACGCTTCACATGGCATTATTCATCCACTCCATACTTGTGGTGGTATTGTAGCCATAGCTGCCCAGGGGATACACAGACAGAAGTGAGGCTGGCAATCTGCACCATCGGCCCCTCCCACCACCAACACTCACTCACTCACTCACTCATTCACTCACTCACTCACTCACTACATTCAACCAGGCTTCCTGGCCTTTCCCTGACGGTCTCCCATCCAAGTACTGACCAGGCCCTAGCCTGCTTAGCTACTGAGGTCTGCCAGGAAGAATGGATTTGGATGAGAATCAAACCTTTTAAAATCTCATATTACTTGACTTTATTTATTTAAAAGGGACCATGTACAATTATAACATAGATGTTGCCATTTGATGCATTGTACCAGAGTTCGCCTTAGGCTAATTTACATCTGCAGTCCCCTGGCAGGGAAACAGACAACCCACAACATGAACAGAAACAGGTCAAAATTCACAGGACAAAGGGTTGAGAACAGAACAACACACACCAAGATGAGTACAATATTTACAAATACAATAAAAACTACCCCTCTCCCACATGCATGCAGACAAGACAACAAAGTCAGTACCACGGGAGTGTGGACCAAAGAGGGTTAATGTACAATGGGCCTCATTCACGAAACAAACTTACGAACAAATTTGTTCGTAACGCCTTCGTAGGGCGGTTTTTGGGACTCGTACGCGCAAAAAAATGTCCAGTTCTGTACACGAGCATGCTCAACATGGAACTGGAGTCTTATTTCGATGTCTTTATAAGTAGTCCAAAAACATTTGAAAGTGCACCGTGTTGATTAATTTCAGGAAATACGTAAATATTACGCATTACGTATACATAAGTATAATTAACTACATAAACCTTATGTCCGCTCAGAAATAACTTGTTCTTAATTTTAGTTTCTTAATAGCAATCATTACAGTTAAAATGTACATATCTGCAATTAATGCCGACGCTTATAAATAGGACTAAATGCGCACGAGACTGGCTTTCATTCAGTGGCAGCTTATCAAACATTATCGGTGTCATTGACTGTACTCACGTCCGCATTAAAGCTCCATCACCTGATCCATTTCCATACCTTAATAAATACCATTCAGTAAATGTACAAATCATAGCGGATTCCCAATACATCCTGCTCAATGTGGTGCCACGTTACCCGGGAGGCACACACCATTCATACCTTATTGGTGCGTAAAAATAACTTTTCTGGCATGTTTCATGACCATTCAGCTATTAGTTTAGTTTGTCACATACACATAGATATATACAGTATAACATGCAGTGAAATGTATTAGCTATTTGCCGATCTTT